>JAHBCN010010509.1:0-31539 GCA_019359885.1 Listronotus oregonensis | reverse complement strand
TCATGGCACTCTACCCCCTTTTGAGAACCCCCCGTATAGGTATTGAAAGGGGTTTAAATTAATATGCTATCCTTTTAAAATTTATATATATATATATATATATATATATATATATATATATATATATATATATATATATATATATATATATATATATATATATATATATATATAATTTGCTAATGGGATATATTTATATGTAGGTAGGTATATATATTTATTTTCTGTCCACGTGATTCTAAGTTATGGCTTGAGCTAAAATAAAAATTTGGCACAGTGTTAGTCTTTAGCAGTGGCTGAACCTAACGAAGCCCTTTTTAATTTCGCCCCCACAAAAATGGGAGCAAAAAAGTTTTTTTTTATTAGCCGTACGGAAGGCGTCTTACGGAGACAGGGGCTACAATATTGTCTCGCCTGGCGGAGACAGGTTTTCATCAAATAAAAAAAAACTTTTTAAAAATAAGGTTAGGTCCGACAGTTTTTTTACCTGGACTCGTATAATTACTCTAAAAAAGACAGATTATTCAACAAATATTATAAAGAAACGCTTGTTTACAAAATCAGGCTATAGGACGACGCAGTAAAAAAAACTACAATTCCTTGTAATAATCGATCTTTAAAAAAATTCCTAAAAGAAAGAAAAATATTTTGCGTTTATTTCACCCTTGTCTCTTTAAGGCCCTAGCGATGATGGGCTTCAACCCTTAAGTCTTAGATAGGATTAAGATTAAAGTAAAAACCTTCTTTTGGACGTTATCAAATTTTCTTTGAAACGGCTAACTCAATTTAATTAGGTAGTTTTCAAGAAAATTCGTTTTTAAAATAATAACCACCCAATTAACAAATATACACTCAAAAAAATACCCGTGTCGTCTTATTTATTCGACTGTGTACAAAAATATGCATACGGTGTGGGCCAATTTATTGATGCATATTTTGGGATCTCAGTCACCATGAAAGATTAATTATAAAAGGGTTTGATTTAATCACTTACCAATTCTTAATTTTTTAGTTGTCATATGAATTGATATGTTCTTAAAATATAATAGATCTGACACCAACTTGTTAAAGACAATTGTCTGGAGAGGATCACTGGAGTGGCCTGCAAAATCGACAGGTTGAGCGATTGTTTTAAAGACTTATATTTACAAAAAAAATGGGTCGTTTCAATTTCACTAGTCTACCCTGTATAAACGGTTAGTTTTTTGTTTTTAATTTGACTTCCTTTAGAAGTAACCATAAGCCCATGATAACACAGGTCACCATTTGATATACGCGGGAACGCCGGAAGAGGTTAGGTCGGTTAACCTCTATACGCTTTTAAATCATTTAAAGGTCAAGTAAAAAAAAACCCAAAAGAAAAAATCTGGCAAAATTCTGCACATAGATAGTTAAAGGGAAAAAAAAGCCAAATTTTGGGGTTCAGCGACCTCCATTTTTAATTTTTCAGTTTTTTTTTTTAAACTTGGGACAGTCCACGAAGGTGATGCCAAAAATAAGTCCCGTGGGTGTCTTCAGTGTGGTGAGGGGAGTTTGTTCACACGGGATTTAAAATTTTTTGGAGATTGAGAGGAAAAAAACTTCTGCGGGCAGCGGGTTTCCCATAGTCTTGACATCTAGGGATAAAAAAAAGAAGAAAGCGGGAAGTTCGGGGCCTTTTAAACCCGAACTGTAAAAGGATGCATAAAAGTTGCACTACGTGTTGCTCTGTTGGGAGCTGCTACAGAAGGAATTATACTCCAACTCCTAAAAAGCAGAAGCCGGAAAAACCTTTGGGAAGAGCAACACCCCCCCCACAGCTCGACGGGGGGGAAGGGGAAAACCCTTTTCTGTGAGCGTTGGATCATTAATAAGACGAACGGCTCTTCTTTAAATTTTTGTCCAGAATGTTAATGTTGTAGGGGCGCCATTCCCCAGACATGAAACAATATTCTAAAGGGGTCTGATTTGGGATACATACAGAGTGTACAGTTTGGGAAGAAGAGAAATATTTTCTGGCTCGGAAGAGAAATCCAATTTTTTTTTAAGATGCCGAAGTTTTGGGGGTAAAATGTGTTTGTGCCAGTTGAGGTTGTTCTAAAAAATAACGCCGACAAGATTAAACGACTCTTTGTTCTGCAGAAGTTGGCCGCTCAAATGTAAGGGATGATTATTTGCAGACTCTTTTCGCGACAGGGAATTTATGATGTGTTTTCGAGGAGGCATTAAACTGGACAAGATTTTTTGGCGCCCCAATCAAGATAAGTTTGAGGTCTTGTGAAAGAGATATCTGCATTGACCTGCGCTTGTTTTCGAAATCAGGATTACACGGTGGCTTAAGAAATTGAATACTAGAGTGTGAAGGGTACTATCGTCAGCAAAGCTATGAATGGGATTGATTGCGAAAGAGAAGTTTGTTAATGTGTAGAAGAAACAGCGTGGGTGCCAGCACTGAGCCCTGGGGCACCCCAGCATTAATTTGGTAGAAGCTGGAGGAATGACCATCTACACTAACTGATATACGTCGATTGAAAGGAAACTGGAAGCCAGAGCAAAGCTTAGGTGGAAGACCGTAAGAAGGAAGTTTGTTAGAAGGCCATCATGCCAGACCTGATCAACTTTGGATATGTCAAGAGCAACGATCTGGGATTCTCAAAAACTCAAGGGACTTGTTCCAGTTGTGTGAGACAAAGGCAAGAAGATCAGCTGTGGATCTACTGTGACGGAATCATATTGTCTGTCATGTAAGATCTTATGTTTTTTCAGATACTTTAAGATTTGGGAATTAATGAATTTTTCCATTACTTTGCAAACAACTGAAAGAAGAGATATAGGTCTATAGTTGGAAGGAGACTTTTTGAATCCTTTTTTGGGGACAGGTTGCACACGTGCAGCTTTTTCCAGCTCTTCAGGAAAATGCCCGTGTCGTAAGAGATTCGAAAGAGGCGAGTTAAGATGGGTGCAAGCTCGGGAGCACATTTTTTTAAGACGATTGCTGGTATGCCATCCAATACCCAGGCGATTTTTGAGTAAGAAGAAAAGAATACGCTTGATCTGTTTAACTTTAAAAATTATATCGGACATTTTATGAGAAACAGGGATAACTGTTGGAAGGGCAAGATTAGTAGGAGGATCAAGCGTAGAATTGGCAGCAGGATTTTACCGATGCTTTTTTCTTGACTTGATCTTCAAATGATCTTAAACCGATGTGGTTAACCGACCCTCTCATCGTAATCAGAGACCCCAAAAACCCTAGTAGCACCTGAACGCTTACGGCGTAGATCAAATGTTGACCTGTGTAGAGCAGATCTAAATAAAAATAATATTTTTATGTAGTTACTTGATTTTGCGTCCCCTGTTATTGTGAGACACAAAATTAACGACAAATATAATTTTTTTAAACGTATTTTTAAATGATATTTGTAGCTTTGGTTTATCAATTAAGAACAGTTATTTATATTATCTATCTTTAAATTATTTATATTTTTATACAGTGCGAACGTAAAGGTTGGAATAAATTCATTTAAAATTCAAGGTACGTTTAACTGAAAAACGCTCGGCACGTCGATTTTTGTTTTTAGCTGTCGGTTTTTTAATCTAAATGCATACAGAATTTATGGCCCAAAAATAAGTTACGGTCATTAACTTAATTTTTTTAATGTAAACACTTACAATTTTATTTTAGATTTAGGTTCTACAGCAAATTCTAAGTACATTTCATGTATCATGCCCTATACCTAAACTCTGACCGTTGACGATTGAACACAATAAAGGCTATTTTTGGAAGATTTATTTTATATCAAGCAAACCTATCAGTTATTGTTTGCTTATTTGATACCTGGTTAGTGTTTTTGATTGTTAACTTGTCACAATTTGTTTACGTCAAATAATTTTCTGTGAATTTAGTGTGATTTAGATGCCTAAGAAAAGTTTTACTTATTGTTAAGTTTATCAAAAGATAAATTTAAAATTTCAAAAAATGGTACGTCTTAGTGAGCGAGCGAATAGAAATTTCGATGATGATTGGTGCCACTCAGATGGAAGTCTGTGAAATTTATAATGCCAAGTATCCTGATGAGCCACGTTTATCTCAAAGTACTGTCAGTAAAATAGAAAAGAAATATCGGGATTTGGGTCATGTCAGGGATAATTATACGAAAGGTCGGTCAAGTATATCAGAAGAGAAGCAGCTAAATGTTTTGCTGGCAGTTGAAGAAGATTGCCATAAAGCGACTCATAATATTGCGTTAGAAAATCTGTCCCAGACATCCGTCGTTAAATATTTAGGTATAAATAAATGGCACCCTTACAAGAGTCAATTGGTTCATGAACTAAATGAAGATGACCCGAACAGGCGTTTAGAATTTTGTGAGAGACTTATGGACTTGTGCCATGATAATCCACAGTTTCAAAAAAATTGTATTTTTCTGATGAGGCAACGTTTTGTCTTCATGGTAGTGTAAACCGGCAAAACTGCCGATATTGGGCTACTAAAATCCGCACTGGATGATGGAGTGCCACAGCCAAGTCCCTCAAAAAGTAAATGTTTGGGCTGGGGTGATTGAAAACAGGGTTATAGGGCCCTTTCTCTTTGAAGGAAACTTGAATGGTGAGAGATATTTAGAGTTTTTAGAAAATGATTTGGTTCCATGCCTTGCCACTTTATACCCCGATCAGAAGACCCGGATATACCGAACCAATTCCTTATGGTATCAGCAAGATGGAGCTCTAGCCCATTACCTCGTCCCGATGCGCCAGTACCTGGATACCGTTTTCCCTGGACGTTGGATTGGTCGGAGGTGCAATTGAATGGCCGGCCAGATCGCCGGATTTGACCTTTAGATTTTTTGTGGGGGTATCTTAAGTCCAAAGTTTATGTTAATCGGCCAAACAACATCGAAGAATTAAAAAAAATTAAGAATAACGGACGAAATAAGATTGATAGAACCTTCTGTTATCGATAACTTTTACAAGAATTTCAGCATCGACTGGGATATTGCCAGAGGTTCGTGGCGGCCATTTTCAACTCTTAATAAATTAATTAAAATATTTTTATGTACTCTTGTTTCATGGAAATAAATCTTCCAAAAATAGCCTTTTATTGTGTTCAATCGTCAACGGTCAGAGTTTAGGTATAGGGCATGATACATGAAATGTATAGGAATTTGATGTAGAACCTAAATCTAAAAAATAAAAATAGGTGTTTACATTTAAAAAATTAAGTTAATGACGTAACTTATTTTTAGGCCACCTGTATACATGGTTATATTAAAAAAACCGACAGCTAAAAACAAAATCCCGTGTCCGAGTTTTCAGTTAAACGTACCGCTGAATTTTAAATGAATTTATTCCAACCTTTACGTTCGCACTGTATATTTTTTGCAAGAATCAGTACATTATAGTATTATTTTTAATTTTCAGGAGTCTACAAGAGATACTTCTGGATGTGTTGAAAATTCGTTAGAAAAAAGGTATGATAAATTTTATTAATTAAATAAACTAAATACGTTTAATAAGTAATACAGAAGAATTAAAGGAGTTCAAAAACGACTTTTCTTAAAAATTAAATAAAATTAGAAATATAGTTTATAAAAAAATATCCTTTATTGAATCGAAAAAAAGGAATTTCTTTATGATCTGTAAAACGAGATATTAACAATCAAATTGCGCATAATTAACATTGTCAATATCTGTTAAAGTATAATATGCGTACATTCATTCCAGAATCTCAAAAACGTTTCTTACGATATTTTTAAAATCTAATGGAATATCAATCAACGTATTAGAAAAAAAAACCTTAATGTTTTGATTGTTTTTTAAAAAATATATTGATTTTTAAATGTTTATTATTATGTGTTGTGTACAGTCTCCTACAAAAATAACCTTTAACAGCGCTAAATTTGTGGTCCATTTAAAATACTACATCCCGAATTAACCTAAAATAGAAAAAAATATAATGATCCGTACTGGTACTACTCAAGGGAATCCCGGCCTGATCAACGATCAATTTTTGTTAAAGAGAGATGGACGGGTTTGGCGCGGATTACATGAAAAAGATGAAGATAAAAGATGTTCATCCCATTCTCGATTTGACTTGTAAACGGGCCTTCCCTTCAAATAGCTTTATTCATTAATATAATATTTACAATACTTCTTAACCTACTAACATCTACTATATACTATATTTACATCATAAATATGTGCAAGCGATACATTGAAAAGTGCACTCGCGATTGCCTTCTCAGACTTTGCGAGTTGAAAGCAACCAGGGAGGGTTGGGGCTGATGGTAGCCCGGAGGTAGGTGGGAAGTATTGGCTCCTGGTAAGTTAGCGTTTTCCGATTAGCAATTTTCAAACACTGCTAGACACTTGATACCATAAAAGTTTGGTTTGATGGGTGTTATTTGAGTTACTATTTGCATATTATATTTTATATAATTCGCTGGAAAAAGTTTCCAAAAAACCAGCTTAATTTACATCAGGTACAAGTAGCAGCAACGTCAGGTACAAGTAGCTTTTAAACATCGCTCGGTCTGTTTGTTATGTCTGGTACTTTGCATTTATTCTCACATATTATTTAAGATTCACTCGCTCATTCATTCTATTCACTTCTTCATTCATTCTTCACTCGTTCTTGTTATGTACGTGTTTGTTTTGTAAATGTGTTTTGGTATTTGTCTGTGATATCAGTATCGGATGGGTTTAGAGGTTGGAGTGTAATAAAATGGTAGTCTTTTGTATAGTGGTTTGTGTGTTATGTCATCGTGATGTCTGAGCCGCGTCAGGTCTCGTGTAAGGGTAGATTTTGGCGGCATTGTTTTATAAAATTTGTCTGCCAAGGAATATATATATATATTCATCTATTCTTGGCGTGTCAGTTAAGTCGTGAAGTTCATCTATCCTTGCGTAACTCCTGGAGGACGTTACGCAACGTAAAACTTTATTTTGATATCTCTGTAGTCTTGACATTTGGCTATTTGATATGCTGCACCAGACTGGTGCAGCATATGTTATTGTTGGTCGAATAATTTGTTTGTATATAGTCAATTTGTTACGGGGTGACAAGCAGGATTTTGGGGAAAGTAATGCATAGAGATTATGCATCGCTGCATAAGCTCTATGCAGTAATTGGGTGATATGTTGTTGGAATGATAGTCGGTTGTCAATAGTGGCGCCGAAGTATTTAAGTGTCTTATGAGGTTGTATAGTCTCGTTTATTTTAATAGGAATGTTTATTTTATTATTAGTGAACTTTTTAGTTATAATCATACATTCGCTCTTTTCCTCATTTATACTAATCTTCCACTTCTAAACTTCTAAACGGGCCGGGCTTTGCATACTATAAGGCGATGCTTTTGTCTCAGACTACCTTAAATAAATATTTGCTATTTTTTAACATTTTTCAATAGATATTATTGATATGGTTATCATTTTTTATAATTTTACCTTATTTTTTTCCCTGAGGACCGTTGCGACGAGTCTTGAACTTTCTGGATTTTCTAGTTTCCATGTTTAATTATTATCTTTTTAAGTTACTAGTCTTTACCTGTTATTCGGTGTAAAGGTACAAAAATTTACATCAAGCTTAAAGTAAGTAAAATTGTTCAAAACATAATTAAAAATAACATTTCAAAATTACGCATCGTTCCGGAACGTGAAAAAATATTGACTCGAGGTCAAAGGTCAAAAAGTGGTTTTTCGCTATTTTATTCAAAACACTAAGTTTTATAGTAAAATTACCTTAAACAAAAATTGTAGATTATAAAATTATCTATAAAAAAGGTATTAATAAGTTTTTCTCCTAAAAGCCACCGTTCCTGATATATAACGATTCAAAAAGTTGTAAGCGTCATTGTATGGACACCTTGGCGCGTTTTTTAAACGTGGTTTCCCCAGTAGGCCTATTTCACAGGACTATTGTGATTCTGTTTAATTGGAAACTATTGCATAGTAACAGATATTTGCAAGAGTTGGAATTGATAAAAGCGATGAAAATTAAAAAACAGTGGAAAATTTTATTCGTTCGATTTATAATTTTCAATTACTTCTTCTTGATCTTCTTCTTCTTCTTCTTCTTGATCTCCTTCCTCTTCTTCATTCTGGGTGTAAGTTAATTGCGTCAATAGCGATGTATCGCATGTCTGTTCGTCAGTATCAAACGAATCCTCTGCTATTGGTGATTCAACATTAGAACACGACTGGCCTTGAAAATTCGTGCATGCCAGAGAACAAAACACTCCAACTTTTTTGCAACTACATTTAGCGCTGCATCCCTTTTTACAGTTGCAAAAAATTGTGTTTAGCAGTTTTTCCGGCGCAGGTGGGAATAAAGCCTGAATTGGTTCTAATGTATTATTAACCAACTTCCAACCCCAATCTTTTGGGTCTAGCTGATAACCAAGCCACACTTGAACTTGGTAATATACCCCAAAAAGATGTTGATGAGCAGCAACTGAGGTTAAAGCAGACAAGCTAATAGCACTTGTTTTTAATTTCGAGTGTTTTTAACAAAACATGCATATCAATACTTGTCTAAGCAGGTAGTTTTTTTGGGAGCTCCGTACATACATAGAAGAAAGCGAATTCCGTTGGTGATAACTTCTTGTGGAGTTGAATTACTTTTTTAAAAAACTTCAACACATTGACCTTAATTTTGTTTTTTAAACAAAAACTATTATTTTACTCCTCTAAAATGCAGATGTTGTATCACAGCCAGTTATTGCGTGTAAAAATACTACATGATGTTGTCTCAAGGTTACACTAGCGAATAAATTAAGAGGCTGGGTTTCATTTTTATCCTCGAAAACTATTTCTTCAGTAATGGTTTTGAAATTTCACCATCTAAATCCGAACTTACCGTTTTCACTCGACATAACCTAACTTATCAGGACACTATAAAATTGGGCTCATATGATATCCCTTGGAAACAATGCTCTCGTTATCTTGGAGTCATACTTGATCAAAAATTAACGTAGGAAGACCAAATTAACTCTATTGTGACTAGGGGTGATAAAAGTTTAAATTTATTAAAGGCCACCACCAAACGTCATTGGGGTGCTGACCCTAAAACGGCCTTATTGTTTTATAGGGCATATACTAGGTCCCTTATTGATTTTTCTTCAATATTTTATGGCAGCGCTACCAAAACCAGGCTTGAGAAGATTGACCGTTTACAATACAGAGCCCTTCGTATAATTAATGGTGCATTTTGCTGGACATGGTAACATTAAATATATGCTTCATAAAATGGGCCTCTCTGATACCAATAAATGTAACTGTAATGGCAAAACCGATGATATGGAGCACTGGTGCTTTGAGTGTGAACAGAATAAAAATGCTTCCAACTTTTTATTAACTGAGTTAGCTAAATATAAATTACTACCGATGAATTTTCAATCATTAGTCTATATAATACGAGAAGACAAAAGGGTTTATAATGCATTTATTTGTTTTGTGAAGATGTGTGTGAAAAAGCTGTAGGGACTCGTAAACCCAACTCTATCCTTATTTGTAATCCCTTTATCCTGGTCGATTATCCTCTGTTTGTGTTAATTATCAAAATCGCCTAGATAGACCACTATGGCGTGAAGAGTGTGCCCTTGTCATGCATGTTTTTGATTCTTCGCAAGCAGCTCCCAATTTGTGACTTATTTCTAAGTGTATGTCTGTATGAATCCTTATTATATATTGTAAATGGTTTTAAGGTATAATAATTCGTGTATACGAATATTTATCGTATAGATTTTTATACAGATACTAATTAAAAATTAATTGGTTATAAAAACTTAAAACATAATACGTTAAATGTAGTGGCTGTATGCATTCCTGTGCAAAGCCAACCAAAGCAAAAAAAAAAGGGTTTCTATTTTACCTGATATTCTCATAATTATACTTATGTATATTTTATATTTTAAATGTGAGTTACAATCACCGATAGAAGATTATTTTTACGTATATTACAGCTACAGAGATGTATATACGTGACGTACCTACTTATGCATAAAATGACGCTTACAACTTTTTGAATTGTTATATCTCAGGAACAGTGGCTTTTAAGAAAAAAATTAGTGATACCTTTTTTATAAATAAGTTTATGCTCTACAATTTTTGTAAAGGCTAATTTTACGATAAAGCTTACGGTTTGCGAAAATCCCATTTTTTGACCTTTGACATCAGTAAATTTTTTTCCACGTACCGGAACGAAGGGAATTTTAAAATGTTATTTCTTAATTATGCTTTGAACAATTTTACTTACTTTTAGCTTAATGTAAATTTATTTACCTTTGAATGTCTAGATTGACCGGAGTATTTTTAATATCTCCGTTCACACCTCGAAATTTCCTTTTATACATTTAAAAATATCGCTCACTTATCCAGTTTAAGTTGATTGCCCCGCGAATTTGGGTAAAATGTTTTTAAATTTATTTTTAAATCAAATAAATGCTTATTAATATACTTAATGTAAGTAAGTCTTTTATTATACGAAGTTATTTAAAAGGAAGAACGCAAAGTGTTTCGTTATTGCTCGAACAAAGGAAAACTGTAAAATAATTTTGTAAAGGAAATCTTACGTTTTCCTAGCGGAAAAGTTAAAAGCGGCATACAATGGCGTATCAAACAACAGACAGTTTTTTTTAACCACTACTACCATGTTTAAGTATGTCGAAGATCTGAAGGGATCGTCTTTAGGTTTTGGCATAAGTCGCTTGTGGAAATTCTTTGTTAGTTCTCTTATTGGTGGTTGACAAAAAAAAGCTAGACTAAAAAAATAACAAATTGTATTTGTTTTAGTTAAAAAAGTTTGATTTAATTTTCCGTCAAAAGCAAATTGAGAGGTTATGTTTTTACAAAATCTAAAAAAGCGTTTTTAATGAATGTCTATTGCTAAATGAGACACTAAGAATAGAATAATTATACACAAGTTTTTATTTAAAATAAAATATATAGATAAGTATACCACAAAATATCGTGTGATACGCCAATGGGGCAACTCAATCAATGTTTATAACTATACAGTTTCTAAAAAGTAAAACAAACTTTTTCTTCACAATTTTATTTAAATTTAGTTTCTTTAAAAATATACACGGAAGGAAAAGTTTCCAAATTACCCTTTTTTAATAGGCACTGATAGCCCTAATTAATTTGTCAAGAATTTGAAAATTTTTAATAGAACTTATTACCTACTGACAATATCAGATGTTTTCAAAATTATCAAAGATTTAATTTAATAAAAAATTTAAGAAAAAGTTACAAAATTTACTCAAAAAATCGGAGAAAAATTCACTTAAATTTAGCAAAGAAATTCATTTAAATTTTACTAGAAACCCGAAACGCCTTTCAAGTCTATAAGGTGTAAATCTATCTGCGTTACGACACTTTTTTTTATCACTATAGAAATTAGAAAGTTTAAAGTTAAATTTAAAAATTATTTACAATTTTTGGGACACCCGGTATCACTTGCCACTTATGTGTCACTCGGTACAAATTATTGACCAATTATCTTATCAACAAGTTTATATATTACTTTTTTTGCAGCTAATCTCCTAAAATACCATTTAATAAAACACTTCCCTAAACACTACTCCAGCTAAAGCCCGTCCTGCTTCAGCTCTTTACAATTATTTTAATTACACCTTGTCTTTTAACTTTGCGAATGCTAAAGAATTTTTACGTTGTTGTAAAGAAAAGACAGAAACCCCCAGCTACAGGTCCCATGTTAACCGCTTAGATGACTGTACTAGTCGTAAGAAATAGAAATAAACTTTCAGAGAATGGTTCGCTGACAAAGCTCTATGTCTTACTAAATTGAATTTTCTGACGCACGCTGGTCAAGCTTTCTCGATTCCTTTCTCCTCTCCGCGACTGCCTGTCCCTTTGACGTCGTCCAAGGGCCCGAGCATTGGATGTGGCGCTTAAAATCAACTCGGTCTATTTGCTTAGTTATTTTTAGATTGGTAAAGGAGTTTTATTTACACTTCAGCGGTGCTGCCGCGATTATAAAGGAAATTTAGTTTTTAAATTTTGATTTGTATTATTTTATAAAAATTTAAAAGGAATGTTAAAGTACTCGTAGCTATAGAAAAATAGCATTCACGTTGCAAGATTTGTTTCTGCAACAATATGTTTAACCATATTTATATTATCCTCAATATGACTTTTGAAAACTATAGTCTTTAATTACCACCTTTTAGGTCATTGTTTAAAAATAATTTAAAAAACTGATATAAACCACTCGGAAAATAATTAGCAAAGGTGCCGAATGCGCATAGTATACCGGGCGACTACGAAATCACTCCAAGCCTCTTATTTCCGTGAATGAAAACAGATCGCTCTCAAATTTTGGGATGACATTAGGCTGGGTACATAGATATTTTACATGAAATACCCTGTATATTTTTTTAAAATTCGATTTCTATAAGCCTAAAAATGACTTAGTTCGTTAGTATGACTTTTGTCGAATTTTAAATATTATACGATAGCATAATTTTTTTGACATTATGATAAAATCGTCTAATATGAAAAAAATACCCAAAATTCCAGTTTTATTTCTCGTGTAAGCGATTCAGTAAAATAGTTTTTAATATTTATGACGGTACGTGACCGACGTTACGTGTGGATTGTAAGAGAAAATGAACGTTTTAAGTTTAAAAACAAACGCGGACATATACCATTTTTATTACCTATACGTAGCTTCGTTTCTCTGCTACTTTACAACTATTATATTATTTATGTATAAAAGAATTTACGGCTTAAAGTTTTAAATTTGACATCTTTGACACTCCATTTACTACATAAATTGTAGTTTAAAACAACTAAAAAAACAGGCTCTCATAGGGAACCTAAGCACCAACGTACCGTGGACGTCTGGAGTGTGGTATTAGGAAGTTTAGTCATACAAGAATTAAATATTTAGAGATTTGGGAAAAAGGAAAAACTTCTTCGGGTAGCAGGTTCCATAGTCTGGACACTCTAGGGATAAAGGAACAAACAAAATAGAAATTTCGGGGACATCTCGAGTTCGACTGTAAAAGAATGCATAAAAGTGGCACTACGTGTTGGTCTGTTGGGAGCTGTGAAAGGAAAAATTATACTAGCCAACTCTTTGGAGCAGAATCCGTGAAAATGCTTTTAAAAGAAGGACAACTACCCTACAGCTCGTCGGTGGGCAAGAGAAGGAAGCTTTTCAGTAAGTGTGGGATCATTAATCAGACGAACAGCTCTTCTCTAAATGGCGTCAAGAATGCTAAGTGCAGAAGACCCCATTCCCCTGACGTGAGAATAATATTCTAGAGAGGGTCTGATCTGGGTGACATACAGAGTATACAGATTAGAAGAAGAGGAATACTTTCTGACTCAAAAAAGGAATTCAAGCTGTCCGGCTTGCTTTAAAAGCGTGTTTTTGAAAGTTTTTTATTAATTATTATTTATTTTCCTATTTTTAAGTCTCAAAACAACTTTAAAAGTAATCTTACAAAAGCCTTGATTATGGCGAATGCGCAAAAGGAATGGGATACACCGGAAAACCCGGCACTCGCGGTACTTTGCTTTGGTAATAGGTATATATATATATATATATATATATTATATATATATATATATATATATATATATATATATATATATATATATATATATATATATATATATATATATATATATATATATATATATATATATATATATATATATATATATATATATATATATATATATATATATATATATATATATATATATAATATATACAGAATGTTGTAAGGGAAAATTTAGGGTAGATTCTACATGTAAAAATATGAAAAAAAGTTCATATAAACATGGGTACGGAAATGCTTTGTTTTTATGAGACGGAGTGTTCAAAGTTTTTCGCCTTTTAAAGTTTATTTCACATTTCTCTAAAACCCGTGGAGAAATAGAGATAAGTTTTGCTACACGCAAATGTATTATTATAGGTCACATTTACAGAGGGAAGCCATTTATAGCATCTAATCTAAAATTAAAATCGAATAAATTATTCCTGAACAATTAGTAGGTACAAATAAAATAATAAAATTATAAATAAAACATGAAACAGCTAAGTGTACTTTTAGTTTTATTTCGAAAACGGTAAGTCAGAACGAAAAAGTCCAGGAGGTACTTTTTAAGCATAATTAAACTGGCTTTAAAAGAGCAATGCTAATTTTTAAAAAAACCAGTGGCGTACAGTTTTTTTGCTATAAATAAGTACTTACCAGCACGAACGCCATTGATCTAAATGCCTTAGAAAACAATTTTGTACATGTAAATGTGACCTATATTTATAAATTTGCATGTACAAAAACTCATCTTAATATCTTTACGAGTTTTCAAGAAATTTGAAATAAACTATAACAGACAAAAAACTTTAATCACCCTGTATCCTAAAAACGAAGCATTTCCGGACCCATGTTTATATGACCTTTTTTCCATATTTTTGGATGTAGAATCCGCCCCTAAAATTTCCTCACAACATTCTCTAACACCCTGTATACAGGGTGTTTCAAAAAACATGGACCATCGCTCGTGGGGTAATTCTTTACTAAAAAATAATAAAAAAAAGTCCTATGCACATGGGTCCGGAAACGCATGGTTTACGAAATACAGGGAGTTAAAGTTTCAATTTTTTTTCAATTTTTTTCAAATTACTTAAATACCACTTAACCGATTTTAATAAAACTTAGAACTTAAAAGTGTATTAATAAAGTGAATAGTTTTAAGTAAAAATCTGCTTACAGCTGCGGCAGTGGCGTGCGTACGGGGTAACTGTAAAAATGTATTTAGAAAAAGAATATGTGCGCCACTGACTTTTGCTAATTTTGATGCACCAGTTATGAAGCTTATTACATAAGCCACAAAAGTTACCTCTTGGTATTTTTTCGTTTAGGGTTTCCCTTAGCAGATATGGTTAATTTTATAAATATGTGCAAAGTACCCATTCGTCGGCGTAATGCAAAAAATAATCGTATAATGCCATGAAACTGTAGTTTTTGACAGTTCTCTAAATTCAATAATTTTGAAGTGCTTTGTAGAAGTCAAAAGTGTTTTCGTGTTATTCTTTAAATTTAGCAGTTTTTTCGATTTTAGTTATTTGTTGATCGTGTTTGTTTGTTTGTTTCGTTATGTTTTAATTCGTGTTTAGATATTAAGCTGCTCATTAATATTATTTCCTCCTATAAAGATGGTTTTCATCAACTACACTTCAGCCGAATTGACTGATATGTTGTTAATTTATGGACAAACAAATCAAAATGCCAGAGAAGCTGTGCGAGTTTATCAGGAAACTTATCCCCAAAGAAGAATTCCTGGTAAAAATAGTTTTCCACGTATTGTAAGTCATTCAAGAGAAACTGGTTCTTTAAAACCTTTAAAAGCTGATTCTGGACGCAGAAGATACCGCCGAACTATACGAGTCGAAGAGGCAATATTAAATAGAGTTGAACGTGAATTGTTGCCAATGAACTGGGAAATATTTCGGCATCATCAGTTCCCAGAACTCTGAAGGAGCAAAGTTTATATCCCTATCATTTTACACGTGTCCAGGAACTTCTACCTAGAGACTTTTAACCGAGGGTAATGTTTTGTCAATGGTTCTTAAACGAACTGAGACACGACCATCATTTTTCTAAACTTGTACTATTCACTGATGAGGCGTCATTTACGCGAAAAGGTATAGTAAATTTTCACAATTTACATACATGGGCCAATGAAAACCCTCACTCTCTACGACTAGCAAATTCGCAGTATCAATTTTCCATCAATATTTGGGCTGGTGTTATTGGAAATCACATAATTGGTCCTGTCCTTCTACCGAATCGTCTTGAACAGGAATCATATTTAAATTTTTTACAAAATGATTTGCCGGAGTTACTACCACTTTTTGTGAGAAATGGTACAATATGGTTCCAGCATGACGGTGCGCCCGCACATTTTGCAGCAGTAGGAACATATTTAGCTGACAAATACGGTCACCGATGGATTCGTCGTGGAGGTCCGGTGCCATGGCCACCTCGATCTCCGGACCTGAATCCACTAGATTTTTATTTGTGGGGTCATTTAAAAGAAATTGTTTATAAAACACCATTAAATACACGAGAATAATTATTGGAAAGAATAGAAAATGCATTTGTCATCATTAGAGAAGATCACAATATTTGCAGAAGAGTAAGAAGATCTTTGCGGAGAAGGTTAAATGCTTGTAACAACGCTAATGGTGGTCACTTTCAACATTTTCTTTAGCTTTAAGTCAATTGTGTATTGTACAAAAACAAGAGTTTTGAATAATCATGGTGTTTCTACGATTACTTTTTTCATTACGCCGACGAATGGGTACTTTGCACATTTTTATAAAATTAACCATATCTGCCAAGGGAAACCCTAATCGAAAAAATACCAAGAGGTAAATTTTCTGGCTTATGTAATAAGCTTCATAACTGGTGCATCAAAATTGGCAAAAGTCAGTGGCGCACATATTCTTTCTCTAAATATATTTTTACAGTTACCCCGTACGCACGCCACTGCCGCAGCTGTAAGCAGATTTTTACTTAAAACTATGCACTTTATTAATACACTTTCAAGTTCCAAGTTTCATTAAAATCGGTTGAGTGGTATTTAAGTCATTTGAAAAAATGGAAAAAAATAAAACTTTAACTCCTGTATTTCGGAAACCATGCGTTTCGGACCCATGTGCATAGGACTTTTTTTATTATTTTTAGTAAAGAATTACCCCCGAGCGATGGTCCATGTTTTTTGAAACACCCTGTATATATATATATATATATATATATATATATATATATATATATATATATATATATATATATATATATATATATATATATATATATATATATATTAATATATATATATATATATATATATATATATATATATATATATATATATATATATATATATATATATATATATATATATATATATATATATATATATATATATATATATATATATTTATATATATATATATATATATATATATATATATATATATATATATATATATATATATATATATATATATATATATATATATATATATATATATATATATATATAAATATATATATATATATATATATATAATCCTTCGTGACCTGTCATAAAAGATTAAAAAAATAGATACATACACGTGAAGTTTATATTAGCGTATTAAAAAAAAAAGTTTCGAATCGGCCTGATACTTTTTTAAGATAAGTAAATGAACCAATTAGTTCGATGCGCATTATTAACTTTGTAAAACTAATTAAAAAAAAAACAAGATTTTTTATAACAAAACTCAAACAATAATAACAGAAGCTGACCAATCCCGTGGGTAACTAATTTTCTATTGTTTAAGGTACGTTATGAGACTTATAACACAACTAGTTTTTGTAATAAGAAAAAAAAACTACAAATTTTTATAAATACACCAATTTCTGTTACAAATTTTTACTACTAATTACTATATATATTATTAACACATTTTTTACGTTTCTTTAAAACAATTCCTGCCGCTGACGGTGATAATAAATATAATAGTGAAGATCTAACTGTAATGGATTGGCCAATTGACCGGTTTGGCTCACACTCGGGCTGGCATACTACTATCTTTTATATTGCATTAGTTTTACGCTTTTTTTGCCGTCACACCATGTCAAAAGCTGGTTGTATATTTTCTTATATTTGGTCGCGACTTTTCCGGCAATAATGATTCTGTGGCACGTACTGCGGCAACTTCTATGTCTAAAGAGGGACTTTCGGAATCGCTCATCCAAATTTTTAAATAGATTCTTTTGTGCGAAAAGTACTTGCGTTTACTTTACCGCACGAACTGACTTTTTAGAAAAAAAAAACAAATGCGTACTTGCTAAAAAAAACTTGTAACCATGGTCTGGAGAACGTAACCATTCCCCACAGTTAAAATGAAAAAAATACGTGACAAATGTCATGGTTAAAGGTGTTAAAGGCAACTACTTAATACAAATTTAAACAGTATTTTTCTATTTCTCGGGTGTAGATGACTACAATATTTGTGTGATAAGAACGACCTCGTCATTCTAATCTTTTACACCCATTGTTTTAATCATGTTCTTAAACGCACTTTTCATGTAAATAATTATTGTTACTGCCAGTTATTTTTTCGGCTTTTTTCTTCTTCTTCTTCGGTGGGAGCCGTCTTGATTTACTACCCGAGGCAGCACAGCCACTTGGACTTTTTGTACCTAATCTCCAAGGAAGTTTAAAGGTGTATGGAAGCCCAATGCTATGGCCCATTTGATTAAAAAATGTCCAGCCCAGTATGAAATTAACTGTCAGAGTTGGCCCCGCCGATTCTGCGCAATAACAAAATTCCACGAATTAATTTAATGTGTTGCCTACTTACACACTGATAAATCAGTGTGAAGTTAGCCAACACATTATAATTTTATAAGAGCCGGAGTACCGTTTTTTGGATTGATAAAAACCTTCTTATTTAAGTGATTAGTGTTTATTAAATTGTGACTATAATTTTGTGTTTATTGATTTTACTTATAATATCGTAACAAAATGACTAGAGGTTGTATGGTTTTGTCTTGCAAATCCAAGGGTAACATACCCGTCTTTTTAACTTTAGGTAAGTATTTTTTATATTTAAATTAGGTGCTTCTTATAAGGCGTAACGTTAGGTAAACGAATAAATAATAATATATCAATTATGAATAATAGAAAATAAAAATTTCATAGGAAATACTAGTGAGAAAAGTAAGGCAATCTTAACTATCTTTTAGATGATTTCCACAATGTTTATGTATTTCTGTGGATTATTAAAAAGAAATAAGGTTTACATTTAGGTACTCTTATTTCATTTAGTAATTTAGTACACTCTTTTAAAGGATCAAAATTATTGATTACTGGGCAGACCAGGCAAATTTTAATATATACAGGTCCCTCTAATTGAATGAAAGGAAGTACAATTTTGTTACGGTTTTTTGGGGCGCTGATTACAAATCTAAAAAAAAAATCATCAAAATTGAAAATCAAACTAACCTTATTTACACTATTCCTCCTTCTTTTTGCACAAAATTCTTGATTTTTACACTAAATTGTCCCACAATATTTCACAAACACATTTTAAATACTTTTTTTATGTGTTTATTTTACACCTTTTTTACACCTTTATTTTTTAAGCAAATATGGCTGCTGCCTTTAAACTTAAAAGTTCGCAATTTAATGGAAAAAAGATGTAAAATAAATAAAAATACAAGGTTTTAAAAGGTGTTTATAAAATATCGTGTGCCACTTTAGTGTAAAAATCAAGACTTGTGTACAAAAAGAAGGGATAATATAGTGAAAATAAGGTTAGTTTAATTTTCAACTTTGATGATGAAGATCTCGGCAGCGAAACGTTGCCGAAAAGATATTTTTTCAGATTTGTAATCAGCGCCCCAAAATTACGTATACCAAATTTGATCAAAATCGGAGAAGAGGCAACTTTCGAGACAATACCATTTGTTTAAAAATAAATTAGATTTTTGGTTTCTTAATCTTGCATTATCAACTTTTTAAGCTCGACATACTGTACACACATAATGTTTAACGGATACTGTTACAATGGATACTCAGGTACCAAAGGTTACTAAACATTTTTAACCATCACTGTTATTCTGTCTCATGAATGTTTGTTATTAGTGAAAAGTATATGCCTAAAAAGCAGTTATAAAAATTTTCACTTTTTAATGTACAACCAGAATCTTAGGATTAGATTAAACTCATTTACACTATCTTGCCCTTCTTTTATCACAAAATTGGTGATAAGTACATAATACTATCATACAATGTTTGAAATTTATTTTAAAAAATCGTGTTTTTATTTATTTACAAAGATTTTTGGTAAAAATACAAAACTTCCAAAAATATCGACCATTTAAATAGAAGGCAGTAAAGTGGCGCCATCTATTCTTTCCATATTATATCAGATGATATAAAATCTAATATTATACAATAATTTTAAATATTCTATGGTAGTATCCTTTAATAACCAACAATTTTGTGCAAAAAATAAAAAAAAACAGTGAATGTTGGAATTTGACATTTGATGATGTCAATTTTATAGATAGTAATAAAGAATTATGGAAATCCGGCCCTGACCTACTATTCATTGCGCAAATTCCGCGGGGCCAACCCCCCTATTCCCGCTGCCCTGCACGCCTGGACAATTTTGTTCTACAGTATTGGGCTTCCATACACCTCTAAACATTCTTGCTAATCTCCCATTATCTTTTATACCAATCCTCCCATTAGTCTTGTTCCTTCTTCAAGCCTGTATAGTCCCAAAACTGGTTGGTTAATATATTCCTATTTTCGGTTGCTCAAATAATGCCTGTCTTTGGTGATTCAACGCATTTGCTTCCCCTTCGTCGCACATTCTGCAACTTGGGCTCCCATTGTATAAGCCTAGCATGTGTAGGAATCCTCTTAAGTTATCGTGCCCTGTTAGCAGCCCTACTCTTATAAAAAGTCTTTTCCTACTTTGTCTGAGTAATTCTTCCTTTGTTCTTTTGAATAGACCCCTTCTAAAGCCTTTCCATTCTACTAATGCTTCCCCAGTATTCCTCGTGTTTGTTTCGGATCCATTCCCTGGTTTGCCCTCGTGCTGTTGTTTTGGTCACTTCAAGGGCAGGTTCTGGTCCAAAGTATGGTGTGGGTGATCCTTGCCTTCTATTCCCGAATGTCCTGGTACCCACAGGAGAGTTACCCTGTTGCGTTCTCCTAGGACTTCCAGTTCTTTTTGGCATTTCCATGTCAGCTTGGACGTCACCTTGGAGTTTACTAGTGCCCCTAGTGACGCCTGGTTGTCTGTTATTATGCAGATTTGATTTTTTTATAAGCCTCTCTTATTATCTTTTGCACATTGTAGTAAATCATTTATTTTCGTTTGAAATACCGAACTGTGAGATCCTTGTGGCCTGAAGAATTGTAAGTTACTTATTTCACTGTTTTAAAAAAAGGCCAGGTAATTTAGCCACCCCCTTTTGCTAGATCTACTTAAAAAATCAATCTTACTGAGGTAGCTGCAATGATTTTCTGGATCTTTTTTCATTTTCCGACTCTTACTTTTAGGAGATTTTCTAAAGGGACTGCACTCTTTTAGTATGTGCTGCCTAGCTATCAGTACATTTTGCTTGTTGCCCTACAAGATGCAAAGGCAGGTGAGCCTTGTACGCTTTGCAATTTCGTAAAAAAATGCAGCTGCCAGGTTCTCTGCGAAACAAATTCAAAAAAATGCTAATTTTTATTAACAATTAGAGTAAATGTACTGTAAAGTCCATACAAATTTATCAAATTAAGCTGTTGTCGCAGGGCTAAATTTTGTTTAAATAAAACGTTTTTGAATTAAAACGTTATATGGTTAATAAAAATAAAAGTTTTATTAACAAATACAGACAAAATAGTTTTCTAAAAGCAGGTAAGTATATCTTAAAAGGTATTTGAAACATAATATTTACTAAATGTCGTCATATTAGCGTTGCCAACAGAAACATCTTATGTTACATAGACTCGATTTTCACCATTTCCTGGGTACGTCTAAGAAATTTCCTATATATAATTAATATTTGTAGGCTTCGTTAATTAAATTAATTTCTGTGATACATGCAAACATAAACTTAAAGTTAAAATTTAAACGTTGTAGACATGAAGCTGATGTCTTACTTTAATAATATTAAATACCACATGTAACAAGCATTAGTTACAACCACGGCGTTCTTTTACAGGGTGATCGAAAAATGCACCGACAAATCTCAGGAAGTAATTGAAAAATATAAAAAAAGGTTTCCATAAATATGGGTCCAAAAATTCATTGTTTGTAAGATACAGGGTGTAAAACTTTCAACAAAAATGGGTTTTTTGTAATGATCCTAAATACCCTCTCTGTATCTGAAAGTGCGGAGGTTGATAAACATCACTGCACCTAGGCCTCAGTAGGCCCCTTGTGCTACCTCCTAAAGGGGACTCCTCACTCAGTACGCCGCCCATCCTACTGATTTAAAGTAGGTGAGACGTCGCCAAGGAAAATCTCCTTAATGTCGGCCGAAGAAAGCCAATACCCGCCCAGCATGGATCTTCTCTTGGACGAGAGTGCAGGGCAGTCACAAAGGATGTGCTCCACCGTCTCGTCTTCCAGTTCACAACCTCTACACAGAGGTGTGTCATTTATGCCCATTCTAAAGAGGTGTTTTCGTAGTTGACAATGTCCAGTAAGAACGCCCGTGATTAGACGAAGGCTCGCCCTAGGCATTGCCAAGTAATGTTTAGCTGTATCTCTGTCAGGATAGTTCAGTAACTCCCTGAAAAAGTTAAAGTTTACTGTTTCATCCCATCGTGTTGTAAACTACTGATGAGAGTGTTTTTTAATTAGGCCCCTCATCGTAGACCCTGTCAGACCTACGAAAGGTTCGGGTCCAAAAGGTTTTGTCCTGTTCTAGCCAACAAGTCAGCGATGCGGTTGCCTTTGAAGTGCGCTTGTCCTTTGGTCCACCAGAGAGTGACCACATTCATGCTGGAAGCGTCCAAAAGGGCACGGTGAAATTCTAGTACCAGACCCGAGGCGTATCATGGTCTCCTTAGGGCTAGTAGTGTCTGTCTGCAGTCCGTATGGATAAGCACGACTTTACCAGTGATGTTTCTACGGTTTATTTCTTTTGCAGCTATGGTTATGCCTGTGAGCTCAGTTTAAAGAAGCTGGCCAACTCACCCATAGCCCATTTGATGTTTAAGTATCTATAGTAGATTCCACATCCCGTATCTTTTTTTGTTTTCGAACCGTCTGTGTAGATATTGATTATGATCCTCCTTTGACGTCCTAAATACCCTGTAGCCGATTTTTTTTTTTTGAAATTTGTCAGTATTACTTTTTTTTAGTCAGGGCTCAATTTAGGCCTAATTAAATTCAAATTATTAGGTCTAGTGGTGTCTGTCTGTAAACCTTATCAAAAATAATTATAAAAACATGTATGCCACTGACTTTTTTGCAATTTTATTTTATATATTTTTTTAATTAAGCAACTGCAAATACAATTTTTTTTGTCTCTTTATAGTTTTTCTTATCTTGCTTTGCCAGAAATAGCTCCAACAAATTTCCAGAAAATCGGGCACAGGGTTTTAAGGATAATTACAAAAAAACATGTATCTTAGACACTTTGCATTTTGAAATCCAAATTTATAAAAACTTTTTTTTATATTTTTCAATAAGGAATCACTTCGTGTATTTTTCAAACACCCTGTATTTAAGGGCTGCCAACATTAAAAAAAAATAGATAAGAATAATATCGTTATTTGTTTTTTCTTTTTTCATCGAAATGTATCTATTATTAACCATAAAAAACATCGCATTTACTTTGAATTACTTGTTTTTTAAAACTGTATACCTAATACAGAATAAATTTTTAAATTAATGAAACACCTATTTATTATATTATTGATTTCAATTAACGACCAAAGAATATGTTCACCAAATTATGCCAAACGTATTCTTAAGAAATACGACAATTCTGACAATTTAAATTACCAAAAGCAATTATTTTCTCTTTTGTTACAATATGTTTATTATATTTAAATTTTATTTATATTTAAATTAAAATGGGGTAAGTGGCGCCACTGATATTTGTTTAACTGAATGCCTTTTATAGCTACTTGCATATGGAAGGAACTGTATTTATTTTTATTAAAGAGTCTTCAACTAAAGTTTGTTAAGGAAATCAAATCTCTAAAAGTTTTATTAGCTAATACAGACAAAATAGTTTTCTAAAATGAGTTTATTTAATAAAGTTGGACATTCTTAAACTTTATCTCAAAACATTAAGTTTACAATTTGTTTAAAGTTTCTTTTTAAGAAAATAAATAAAATAAGTAACATAGTAATTTAAAGACGGTAAAATTAATACATTTTGAAAAAGTATTTTGAACAAATGCCAAGTTAGATCAAATATTCAAAATTTAAATTTGTTTTAGCAAAGATAGTAATTTAAAGACGGTAAAAATTAATACATTTTGAAAAAGTATTTTGAACAAATGCCAAGTTAGATCAAATATTCAAAATTTAAATTTGTTTTAGCAAAGATAACCTAGCTTGATGAATTTAACAATATGTTGTCAACCTTGATATGATACACATTTAAGAACGGTCCCTTGGGCTATATTTTTTTGATCAGGAGATTCTGGAGGTCAGGCGGTCTATTCTCCAATCTCGATTACACAGTGTCGCATACGGCCTTAGTATAATGTCGCTTAAAAGTAATGCGCATTGAAAATTTGGATTCTCTTATGTCATTTTAACATTTTTTTTTCAACATTTTTGCTTTTTTAACATTCAAGAAATGAATTTTCGTTTGTGATTGTTGTAACTAACCTACATTTTAAAAAATTATTAAACTAATATTAAGCAATATATATATATATATATATATATATATATATATATATATATATATATATATATATATATATATATATTAAAAAAATATATAAAATATATATATATATATATATATATATATATATATATATATATATATATATATATATATATATATATATATATATATATATATATATATATATATATATATATATATATATATATATATATATATATATATGAGAAATTATAAGAGTACAAATGTTTGTATGCCAATAAAATTATTTTTTTAAGGATTTTTACATTACATTGTTATTGTACCTATATAAAAAATATTCTATATTCAATAATACCGTTTTAACTATCGGATAAAAAATAAAGGTTTCCCTTGCTCAAATGGCAGTATAGCTTTCTGGTCCTTTGCCAAAAATACTAGTTAAAACTTCTGCATACATTTTTTTCCACCCCTAATCTCACAGGATGGAATTGTTTCTACCTCTAAAGGAAAAGCCGAACAATTTGCTGCCAATTCTACGCTTGATCCTCCTATTAATCTTCCAACAGTTGCCCCTGTTTCTCATAAAATGTACGATATCATTTTTAGAGTCAAACAGATAACGCGTATTCTTTCTTCTCTTAATACTAAAAATCGTCTGGGCTGGATGGCATACCAGCAATAATATTAAAAAACTGTGCTCCCGAGTTTGCACCCATCCTAACACGGCCTCTTTCGAATCTCTTATGACACGCGCGTTTTCCCGGAGAGTTGCACGTGTGCTGTCCCCAAAAGAGGATGCAAAACTCTCCCTTCTTACTATAGACCTATATCTCTTTTTTCTGTTGTTTGCAAAGTAATGGAAAAATTCATTTATTCCCAAATCAAGTATCTGAAAAAATACAGGATCAGACTTCTAATGAATCCGATATCAAATTGGGAGAGAGAGTCCTTACATCTCTCCTTACTTGTGCTGCTACCGGACACGAGCACAATGTGTATCCTGGTGTTCCTGTCTTCTGGAAAGTATGCCGCGCAGATGATTAGATCCGTCATGCCCTCCTTGCCCGGTATATTCACCTTTGTAGCTACCAGGTCCTTTTTACAGGAATCAGATGTTCCTTCTGAGGCCCTATCTGCTGCCTTTTCCTATAAAAACGGTTCTATCCGCTTTCTGTTTAAATCTAGGGAACCCCTTTTTCCTATAAAAGCGGTTCTGTCCGCCTTCTCCGTGAAACAGGCGCCTGTGACTTCAGGGGCACCTTCTGTTTGGAACTGGAAAAGTAATAGTCCACCATGGCAGAGCCCCGCATTACCGCAGTAAGGTAGATACTCCGAGAGGTCACACTGTATCTCAGAAGCACCGTTGGATACACCTGTTTAAGGCACAGGATGTTATTCACTCATCAGCACGATATGCTAATACCTTGAGTTCCCGTTTCATACTCTAGCGATTGGAGTTGCTGATAACTGGCAACTCCAGCGTATGTTACAAAAGATCCTACTGGGCCCAACCACGGCATCGACGTGTGAACACAGCGGTGGGCTTAACAAAACGGGTAATCGAGACTTATTTGCGACAATTATCGATTGAGTCATTTTTCAGTTAAGACTGAAGAATGGACCGCCTGTGCGTAGTTCAGAAAATAAAGCTGCACAAACATTTTGCAAAAAAAAATAATTATGTTCCTACTTTGCCAAGAAAAACATAAAACTTCGCAATGCATATTGTTCCGTAGATTAGTTTTCCAATTTCTTATAAAATTATAGTTGTCGACAATATAAAATTAACTTTAATTCATTTTAATGTTATCCCGTTTCAAAACAAATTAAAACAATTAAATTGCTCCATAATACTATCCATCATATATGTTGAGCAGGCAAAAGGTAGCACAACACATTACCCACAAATTTATTATAGAGGAAAGAGCATATTAAATTATTGGGTTAAGCCGAAAATTAACATTGACGTTAAAGCTGCAAACTTAGTTGAGTTTGCCTTGACGAAGAATATTACCGTTTTGTTTAGGGAACTTTATGTCAAGTAGGGCGTTGCGTAACCCATTGTATAAACTACATGTTTAATTGATTGATAAACTTATATAGGGTGTTTCATTTTCGACACTTTTAGGGAGCATCTCCGTAATCGTTATTGCTATCAAAAAATAATATAGGCTTTATGTGCACTTTTTGGGTTAAACTTAAAATGGGAAAATCAAAATTTGGAAATTTTACTTTTTAAAAATATAACACTCCATGGATGATATTGGTTTTCTATGCAATTTATTCAAACAATATTACTTTTAACCACAGTAAGGTATGAAACAATAGCTAATCCTAGAAACGAAACTATCTGTTAAGATTGCTGGAGGTTACATAAAGTCATCTTTGGAAAAGATAAGTTAGACTGCCCTGGTGCTATCCTTTCTTCTTACTACCCGTTGCAGCACAGCCTCTTGGACTTTTTGTGCCTAATCTCCCATCATCTTTTATACCAATCCTCCCATTGGTCTTGTTCCTTCTACGAGTCTGAATAACCACGAGACTAGTTGGTTGATACATTCCTGTGGGCTCATTTTCGGTTGCCCAAGTAATGCCGGTCTTTTGTGATTTACCGCTTCACATTCGCACAGGATATGAAAGGCTGTCTCTCCCCCTTTTCGCACATTCTCCCACTTGGGTCCCCATTATATGAGCCTATCTTGTGCAGGTCTCCTCTCAAGTTATAGTGCCCTGTTAGCAGCCCTACTGTTATGCGAAGACTTTTTCTACTTTGTCTTCCTTCGTTCTTTTGGATGGGCCCCTTAAGAAGCTTTTTCCTTCTATTATCGGGCCCTTTGTTTTTCTACGGTTTGCCCTCGTGCTGTGGTTTTGGTCATTCCAAGGGTAGATTCTGGTCCAAAGTATGTTGTAGATGATCCCTGTCTTGCCAGCTCATCCGCTTTTTGGTTGCCTTCTATTCCCGAATGACCTGGTACCCACCGAAGAGTTACCTTGTTGCGTTCTCCCAAGGACTTCCAGATCTTTTTGGTATTCCCATGTCAGCTTGAACCTTACCTTGGGGTTTACAAGTGCCCCTAGTGATGCATGGCTGTCTGTTATTATACGGATTCGCTTGTTTTTATAAGCCCTTCTGTTATTTTCATTTGCACAGTGCAGTGAAGCATATATTTCCTTTTAAAATACAGAACTGTGTGTTCCCCGTGAAATGGAGAATTGTGAATTCCCCATTTCACTGTACACGCTTGCTCCAGTTCCCCGCTTAGTTTTCGAACCACCCGTATACCAGTATACCAGATGATATCTCCAACCGTGCTGAGGAGATTGGGCTGCTGCCACTCACTGCGATCGGGAATTTTTACCTCAAAGTTTTTGTTAAATGAGTATTAGGGAATCATTTGGTCTGTTCTCTAGTCCAGGATGTTGCCGCTTACCTGACTTTTTATGTTGGTATGTCCCAATCTAGCGTATACACCTGTTGGTTTTTGTTGCAGTCGAAAGTGGCCCATTCTTGCCTCTTCCATCAATATAAGGTTAAGTGGTGGGAAGTCTAAGAGACAGTACATGGCTGCTGCTGGGGTTGCTTAATTGCTCCTGTTATAGCTAAGCAAGCAAGCCTCAGTACCTTGGCCAGTTTTGTAACAGCAGTTCTTTGTCGCATTTTTGTTCATCATACCAGTAATGCGTATGTTATCATAGGCCTTACCACTATGGTGTATATCCAATAAACCATGTTTGGTTTAAGGCCCCATGTTTTTTTACCTCTTCCACAATTTTGATTGTTTATTTCTTAGGTTAAGGGGTCCTAAGCCCTCTACATTTCTCCTTTTAGTGAAAGCGACTATTGCTGATTTAGAAGGGCTTATGTTTAGTCCCTCCTTTCTCCTCCATTTGGCAACTACATTTAGGGCCTGTTGCATTTTATCCCCAACAGTGTTGCCAAATTTTCCTTGGGCCATAAGAAAACGTCTGAGTATCCCAATGTTTAGGGGCCCTTTTGGGGAAAGGGCATTTAGTAGGGGCGTCCCTGACAAGGTTCCATAGCACTGGGGACAGAACACCCCCCTTCGGACATCCTCGCTTAACCCGAGCTACAAGAGTTTCTTCAAGAATTAAATTATATACCGATCTGCTCTTAAGCATGCAGTCTACCCACCTGCAGCTTATTGTGACGATCCATCTGCGCCTCGACGCGTTTCCAGATAGATATAAGGGACGTGTTGCCAATCAATCCTTCTATATCCAGGAACGCACACATTAGTACCTCCTTGTATTTGACAGCATATTCGGCCTTGCTACCCTTTACTTCCAAGACTAATTATTTGACCAGTATATCACATAAAGTAATAGTTACAAGAAATAATAGAGCACGAAATAATAGTTTTCAAAACAAATACAACTAAAACAGAATGGTTTCAAGATCAGTAATTTATATCAATGCTAATTTACCTAGTAATGTAAATAGGTAAAATTGTAGATTAAATTAGGTCCATGACCTAAATAATGGTTTAAAATTCGCTGATGGTTTTACTATGATATTTGTAAGATCTGTATTAAGAGTATAAATTTTAAACAATTTTGGAAGTAAAAAAACGATCTGGGAAATTGGGACGCAAACTCATTTCCTGCCTAGGCAGGCATATGCATTGCCATCTCGATAAAATGTAACAGACAGAAAAGTGACACTTTCAATATTTTAAAAAGTCTGTAATGACAACATTATATAAACGGTTGAAAACTAAAATATTTTCAATTTATTTCTTATTTTTTTCGATATACACCATATAATTTATTGATTTTTTTTATAATAGAGAAATAAAAATGTTTTACCGTTAAACGTAAGTGGCATACGTTATTTATTTCAGCACATTTAAACCAGATACGGACACATAAATATCTTGGCCGTACATAAAATAACAACTGTAAAATATGTCGGGTATCGGCTTAGTTCTGCTTGGACTAGTGACGAATAGTTGCACTTTAGTCACGGGATTTGCGTGGCTATGAAGCAGATAATTTATTGCAGACTTAGGACCGAAAAATATCATGAGACAATTTTTTAGAGTAAACTGGCAATATATTAAATAAAACACTTTTAAGGGAACACTAAATTTTCTGGTTAAATAAAAAAGGTAACTAAAGTTATTTTTAGTTTAAAAGGTGATCAATAACATTAAAAAAATAAATACGGTATATGGTATTTATTTGACGTTTTCAATTTACCTTGGACGGATAGTCCATAAATAGTCTAAGACAACCTCCACCCAACATATAAACATACAAACATTAGATTAGATTAGATTTTTTGAGCGGAGATGGCAAAAATGACTTCCACCACTGCAACCTTACCAGATTTATTGTGGTTTCTCCTATCGTTCTTTAGAGTACCTTATCCAGGCTTATCCAGGGCCGTCTTCTTAACTGGACTCCAGAGTCTTGACACTGGCCACTCCATATATCTTGCCGGTTTTGGCTTTTCCTCACCAAGCTTAGTAAACCTAAGCCTACATAGTGCTTTGCAGTGGCACCACACATGTATGGCTGTTGCTTCAGCCTCCTGGCAGAACCTACACAGGCCATTCTCCACCAGGCCTATTCTTTCCAGGTGCTTGTTGAGTTTGCAATGTCCTGTTAGTTGACCTACCGTTATCCTTACGACCTTACGACTGTGGCTCAGTAGGTCCGAGGTAAACTTGGCCGAGCAGGCCTTAATGAACTGCTTTGCCTGTCGTTGACCTGGTGTTTGTACCCACCAGCTTTGAAACTCTCTGTCTACCCAGCTCTTAATAGATGCTTTAAAGAGGCCTGCCGAGATTCCACAGAATGGCTCAGGGCCCATCATTTCCATGGCTGATCCTCTTTTGGCTAGGTCGTCGGCCTCTTCGTTACCTAGGTGGCCCTTGTGGCCTGGTACCCAGGCTACCGTAAGTTTCTTTGCCAAGCAGACTTTTTCCAGGGCCTGTATGCAGTCCCCCACTAGTTTGGAATTAACCTTTGGAGAACTGATCGCCTTCAGAGCCGCTTGGCTGTCTGAGTAAATGACGATGTGTTTTCCTTTACTTCCTTTTTCTTTAATCAGCACGGCAGAATGCATTATTGCTGCGATTTCCGCTTGGAAAACCGTGGCGTGCTGACCAAGACTTAAGGTTATCTTTTCTCTAGGCTTGTCTCCATAGATGCCAGCTCCTACTTCCTTGCTGGCCTTCCTTGGAGCCATCTGTATACCAGATATAATCGGCTTTGATTGGAGGGCCTTCGTTTCAGTCCTCCCTATCTGATATGACAATCCGAAAGTGTCTGTTGAAGATGAAACGAGGAGTTGACCTGTTCGAGGGCATCTCAAACAATGAGCCTTGGTCCTCCTCTATTTCCCATCTTGAGGTCCTGTGATGTCCTATAATTGGACTTTGACTTCGTTTGAGTCTATAGAGTACCGCCCTTACTTCTCCCTGTATGTAAATGTGGAGTGGCGGCAGGTTTAGCAGCACTTCCAGGGCTGCGGTTGGGGTTGTTCTCATAGCTTTCGTGATGCATACGCATGCTAGCCTTTGCACATTTTGAAACATACAAACAAACAAACATACAAACATACAAACATACAAACATACAAACATACAAACATACAAACATACAAACATACAAACATACAAACATACAAACATACAAACATACAAACATACAAACATACAAACATACAAACAGACAAACATACAAACATACAAACATACAAACATACAAACATACAAACATACAAACATACAAACATACAAACATACAAACATACAAACATACAAACATACAAACATACAAACATACAAACATACAAACATACAAACATACAAACATACAAACATACAAACATACAAACATACAAAAATACAAACATACAAACATACAAACATACAACATCAAACATACAAACATACAAACATACAAACATACAAACATACAAACATACAAACATTCAAACATACAAACATACAAACATACAAACATACAACATCAAACATACAAACATACAAACTACAAACATACAAACATACAAACATACAAACATACAAACATACAAACATACAAACATACAAACATACAAACATACAAACATACAAACATACAAACATACAAACATACAAACATACAAACATACAAAATACAAACA
>JAHBCN010010508.1:0-31592 GCA_019359885.1 Listronotus oregonensis | reverse complement strand
TGCACATCGCCGCTTATATAAAGCCGAAACGAGGATACGAGAACGTTCCAGAGTGCCATCTACTAAAGTAAGGGTAGAGCCTTCGCGAATATCATGGAAAAGTATTGGTGAGACACAAACAAAGATATGGTGTACAATGTGCAGTCGATTTTTTATTATTTATTTTTATTGTAAATGCTAGTCTGGAAAGATACTAGTTTACTAGTGGAACAGATCCAATTATTAAAATAATTTTGAATTTTTTAAATGATTTAGTTTAAATAAAACAGAAAGTAAAATAAAATTTGAGAAACTATCAGTTGTAAATTGGCACGCTATTTTTGTCGTTATTTTGGTTTGGGTGATGGAGGGGTCGAACAATTTTTTTTAAAAAAAGGGGTCGCTTTAGATAAGTTTAAACACTGTCGTAAAGGAATGAAGTAAATTATCTTTGCTACAGAAGTTTATCTGGACAAGATGCATATTTTTTGTAGCAAATCCTTCAGTTTTAAAGCAAATGCTACTTTTTATGAATTTTAAAAAAGTAAAATCTTTTTCTATAGAGCAACATCTTTTTACTTCAACACCAAACCTTTTCCTTCTTCTTTTTATGAATGGAAAGTAAAGTAAATGCTTTGATATTTTCAAGTTAAAGCAAATCCTTTATTTTATAAATACGGCCTAATTCGTATTAATTAGTAGTTTTAAATTTATGATAATTTAAAATTTACTTTAACTAGGTATTTAAAAATTCATATTTTTTTAATAAAATATTCAAAAAAGACTGTTAAAACAAATTTTCCATTTTAAGTGATAGACAAAAGGGAGAATATAAATAAACCTTGTATTAAATTGTTTAATTTACTTTTAACATGCTCCAACAAATAAAAATGGGTTGATTATAATTTATTATTATGTAACCAACCGCTGTCGTAAAGAAGGCGTTGTTTTTTTAAATAAATTTTAATCTTTTTGGTTAGTTTAGGACGCAACGGATTCATTTCAGTCGGTAATATGAATATTTTCGGATTCAAAAATCGTCGGCAACTTATTTTAAAACAAGTACATTAAACAAAATCTGATATATATATATATATATATATATATATATATATATATATATATATATATATATATATATATTATATATATATATATATATATATATATATATATATATATATATATATATATATATTTATATTTATATATATATATATATATATATATATATATATATATATATATATATATATATATATATATATATATATATATATATATATATATATATATATATATATATAATTTGCTAATGTGGATATATTTATATGTAGGTAGGTATATTTTATTTGTCTGTCCACGTGATTCTGAAGTTATGGCTTGAGGCTAAAATCATGAAATTTGGCACAGTGGTAGTCTTTAGCAGGGGCTAGAACCTAACAACCCCGTTTTTGAATTTTCCCCGGGACAAAAATAGGAGCAAAAAAGTGTTTTTTTACCGTAAGCCGTACGGAAGGCGTCTTACGGAGACAGAAGCTATTAATATTGTCTCTCGCCTGGCGGAGACAGGCTTTTCATCTAGTTAAACATTAGGACTATATTTAAAATAATAGGTAGGTACAACAATATAAATAAATTACAATCATATAATAATATGCTTATTTAGTTAAAAATTGACTGGTATTGTCAAACGACTAATCATACATAATAAAAAGTTTAAATGTTTTTTGGAGCATAAACAAAAAAATGTCATTTGTAATGCAACAATTCGTCCCAAAAAACTTGATTTTAGGTATTTGTAACAAAAATTACTGTTTTAAAAACTATGTTTTTATTATTTTAGAAATAAAATAAAACCTGAAAAATATTTCAAGATGGCACTAAAGTTTTGTTAAAACTGGTTTTATTTGGAAAGCTTACGAATTAGTTGCAATATAAAATCTGGTCATATATAACACCGCTTTTAATTTTCCGTACATTTTTCCCTGAGGTTGAGTGCAAGCATCAAAGCTTAAGAACTTATCAATAAGCTTCTTTAAAGCTTAGTATAAGTTCTTACGGGTACTTAAAGGTTTAAGCTAAAAACCCAGACGGAATAAAAGTATTTAATGATTGTCTTAACCTCAGTAAACACTCATTTTGCTGGTACTTTTTTATATATCTTTGATTTGTCGATACTTTATATAGGTTGTTATAAAATACATGTGCAAAATTTAAGGATAGACTTCTAACGTCCATTTATTAGGACGTCAGAAAGATTTAAATTATCTTGGTAATAATTAAAATTGCTTTTTAGTCAGTAGATACCTTTAAAAATTTTAAGAAACGTTGATTTTATTTAAAATTCTTTAAAATGTGCTAATTTAATTTATTATTTACTTGTATACTGGGTGTTTCTCAGAAGTGGTTTTAGCGTTCGAAGTTATTATATTAGTGTTACATTTTTATTCAACGATTTATAAGGTTATTATATAAAGTGATAATTGCTGCAATGCTGGCCTTTTCATGTCTCGGCTGGTCCCAAGAATAAAACAAAAGGATGTGGATCCCATTTAAGCCCTTATCCCGAATTTAAATTAAATTCGATATATGGACGCATTTTTGACGTTATCGTTTTGCCTATTGTTTTGTTTACAGGTAGTATAAAGTCATAATTTTATCAAATAGTATACAATATGGATCTAATAGTAGTTGTACATCCAAATTAGTTTTTAAAAGTTAAATATTTAACAAAAATTAAGAAAATAAATTTACCTTCTGGGCAAAACAGCAAACGTCACAAACATAACCTTATCTGCGGACAAATAGCAAAAATCGACCACTCCTTGTTAAGTTTACTACCCTTGGGCTGGTCCACTTTAGCCGTTTCAGAGTCGCTTTCCAGCAGCCATCTGTTCTGCGTTTGAAGCGCATGAGCTTAATGGCTTTAGCCACAGCTTGGCCTTCGGCTTTAAAGCCAATGGAACAAAAACAATACACCTAACCTTTAAAAACGCTTCTTCGAACACGAAATGAAAGGTAGGTCCTTCAGGGGAAAGAGGAAAGAGTTATTTGCGCGTCGGGCGCAAAGTCAAAAACTTGGCTGAAACGTCTGTTGGAGAATATAGGCGCAATGTGCTTCGTTGCGTGCACAAAACGGCGGGCTGGAAAGCGGCATGATGGCACTGATAACGATAAATCTTATGATTGGTGGAACTCCCTCGCTGTGTTGCCACGTTTTACAGGAATTTTTCTGTAATTTTTATACTTAAATACTTGCCCCAACAACTTAGTGTGTGGAAGATACTCGTATCCAGCTAACAGACATTGTACCGGCGAGACAACCGGTGCATGCTGCGTTGCCTTAAAAATCTGTATTTTTGCTGCTTTTTCTTTTTTGTGGTATGGCGTGTTACAATTAACTGTTGATGGTTTATCTGGATTATTAATGTGACCATTTGCCAATCAGGTATGTTTAAATTCTAATATTGTGATAAATTCCATTTTCCATCCAAGTAATTTTGGTTTTTCTTTATAGCAATATGCGTTGGTTATATTCTTTGTAGGAAATAGACTCTAAGATATTCCTAAAGCTAAAAGCCTATAGCCCGCATTTATGGTGAGTTAATTAAGGTACGTAAAATACCTATTAATACCTACATAATGCCTATTTCGTTATCACTTTAAATTTTTTTATTTTTGTTTTGACTTTGAAGGGTTCTAATACTGTTTTTTTTTTAACAGGGTTTTTCCGGTTTTTTTTCGTTCTCCGTTTTTTTGGTTGTTCATTTTATATGGTTTTGTCTTTGCACCTGACGCGCCATCACAGAGCAAACTATAAGTCATCCAGTCGCCATTTTCTTCTGAGGCCATCAAAATCAGGTTGTATCTTTCCTTTTTATTAAATCACGAGAGACATTTAAACTAAGCACACCATGTTTTTTTATCAATAAATTTTATTAAAAGCAAAAATTTTAACTTTATTTAACTTTACCTAAGTAACTACCTTTTCACTCTTACAAGAGGATGTTCTTTTACTATAATTTATGTTTATATAGTTTATATTTGTAGCCCTGTTAATGGTTGCCTGTTGGGCTTGTATTGGTAAAAAAAGTTATAATAATATTTTAGAATTGTAAAAAATATAATTTTAAATTGAAATAACCGTTTCTGATTTAAAGATTAATCTTTTAGTTATTAGGGCCCACGCGCACTAGCAACTATTTAGTTGCTTTGAAGAAATTCGAATAAAACACGGTATTAAATGCGGCTTCGCACACTGGCAACTTGGCCACAACTAAATAATTGCTTCCGGAGCTATTCCGAGGGCAAGTAAACAGTTACCGGTAGAAATAGACCACGTGGGTGTCTAACCGCGAGAACTGTTAACTATTCAGTTGCTTGACGTCTCATGTTCAAAGCGCTTTCATTACTTTTTGCAATAAATAATTTAAACTATAAGCACCTAGTATTATTCTTTTCTTTACATTAAAGTCACCACCAATTTTTCTTGAAGTGGTAGAGTAATGACGTATTTTGGTAAATTATTCGAGGTCCAAGGGTAACCAGTAGTTTATCAAAAGTTTCTATGCGCATTCTAAAGTAATTAAGTACCTTATTTAGATATTCTTGAAATTTATCAAACAGCTTATAAAATTGCCCATCAGAAAGTCTGGAACTAATTATTGGATGTACCCAAAACTTTTTGTTCCTTTGCTTGTTTTTGCGACGTCTCAGAATGAGCGCAACAGCGCAAGTAGCTTACGGGTGAGTAAACGATTTAGTTGCCGATGATTAAAGTTGCCAGTGCGCAGGGGCCTTTAAAAATGGGCGTTACTTGCGCTATATAAAATTAGAAATACTTAATTAAGTATGCGGTATTACGCGTTTTTTTAAGAACAAGTTATAGTCTGTCTTAAAGTATACCGTGTTAGCTCTTGCCACATTTATGGATTATACCTGCCGACAGCAATAAAACTGCGGATCGGTAGGTATTAAAGGACAGAACATTAGGGACGGACTTTAATAATATAAATATTTATAATTTATTGTTTATTTAGGTAAGCATAATCTTAAAATTACATTAAGAAATTAAATATATGAAAAGTTTTAATAAATTTATAACTGCATTATCTATACATAATTAAATTTTTAATCTAAATATCTAAATCTAATTCTGTTTCACTATCAGAGTCATCATTAAGATTAATTACAATAGAATTTATGTTGTTTTGGATAGAAATGTAAGAGTCCTCAATTTTTATAATGTGCTGTAGTGAATTTTTCCAGCTCTCAACTGGTATGTTAGAAATATTACATTTTTTATCAAATTTATAACACTGGGACTTAAAATAGGTGTAACATTTTCTGCTCTGATCTTTGATTTTACTTGGTTCCACAAATGCTCTATGGGGTTAAACATACAGTGATACGAAGGAAGCCGTAAGACAGTATGCCCAGCCTGTTCAGCCAAATTATCACATTCATATTGTTTTTTAATTGCATATGAATTTAGGACTTCCAAAAGATGAGTTTTTTTGTAACTGAATTCAAAATAAATATAATTTTTTAACAAATATTCCTGGATTTCAGTTTTTGAACTTGATGAAGCTGCTGCTTTGTCTAGCAGACGGCTGTGGTAGCTTGCGTTATCCATGACAATTACACTGTTGTTTGGAATATTTTTTAAAAGATAATTTTGAAACCAGTTTTCAAAAAGTTCTGCACTTGTATCCTCATGATAATCCAAGCTAGAATTCCTAACATTCTTTGCAGACAACAGCAAGCAGTTTGGGACCAATCCGTCTTCTGAACCAGCGTGTATTATGGTAATGCGTTTTCCTTTATTTGAAGGTGCTTTCGTCTGACAGTTTTGACTGGAATCAACCCACCCTTGGATACTATGTCGTTTGTATCGAAACATGTTTCATCAAGGTAAATTATGGATCTGTTTTCTAACCTACATCTTTTAATTTCTTGAAGGTAATTAAATCTCGAAGTGCGTAATCGGTGCGATTCCATTACTACTTGTCTTTTGTGTATTTTGCGGTATTTAAATCCCATTTTACAAACAACTCTATGGAGGGTGGCACGGCTAATATTTATATTGGTTTCGTCTTCGTCTAGCTTCTTTTTCAGTTTATCCAAGGTAGGAATAACTCCGCTTTCATAAAGACAATATTTTTTCCTTCTTATTAGGTCCTGATTACTATTGTCTATACGGTGAGATTGACAATCACTACGTTTTTTTCTTTTGTTCAATTCTTCACTAATAATAATATCCCTTATCGATGATATTGAAGTTTTTGTATGTAGACAGGTTTCTTTTAAAGCTTCTTGTTTAATTAGACCTCTACTGATTAAAGTTTCATACACATTTTTTACAACCTGTTTTGCATCTAATGACAAATGATTTCGACGCGACATAGTTATATTCTCGTAAAACAACTTTTTTGAAACGCACAGTAAAAACGGTTATTTAACACTGTCACTAAATTATTAGCCAAAATATTTATATGCCTAATGGTTAATACTCAAGAAATACCTGGCCCACCCCTGCCCTTATGAACAAATGAGTTTACCCAATAATAATAGGTAATAAAATCGTTAAAGGTTTAATGCATCAGGAAGGTTCAGATTACTAGTTTGGTTAAAATTATATTTTTTTAATGATTGTATCTAGATTAAATATGTTCAGTTCTTAAGCATAAATAATTGTGTGTTTTAAAGCTGGTTTGGTTTGTAAATAGTATAGGGTAGTAGATAATAAAAAACTTTTTATTTAAACTGGCTGTTAATGAATTTAAATCCCTATCTTTAAGATATTTATATTAAGTTATACGTTTGATAATAAAAACCTAATTTCAAGTTGGTTAATTTCGATGTTTCAAACCAATTTAAAACTTATTTAAAATAAACTTAATATTAAAGAAACAACCTGGCGCTTAATATCCTTATATTTATAAAGCAGATTCTTACCCATGACATAACTGTTCTGCACGACAATCAGCTAAGGCGAAGGCAATGTTAACCTGCTTTGTAATTCTTACAAAATAGGTTACATAGTTTCTTCTGTAATATTTCGATTTAAAATGAAAATGAAAATTGGTATTTGACATAAATGCATCGACTAATCTAATTACTAGTTGTATATCACTACTGGTTTGATCAAATATAACTAGTACTTTTAAATTTTAAATAAAAACACCGATATATATTCTTTTATATTAACTTGACTACAATGACAAATCATGTAATTTTTGCCGTCGTATTGCATTTACCGAATGAAGCGAGAATTAATTTTAAATCATTGTTAAATCGCAAAAATGACACAATCTAAAAACAATAAATACGTGAATATGTTCCTTATTTATGGAAAGTGTCGTTAATTTGCAAACGTTGCTTCGAGATTGTACGCGCGACGGTTTCCCTTGCGGCCTCATTCTGGACCCAAGTACTCGGGGGTGATTGCAAGTCAGGTCAGTTTAAGTAAAAAACGTGTGGAAAACATTGCGGGAAAACTACGTTCAACGTGTCCAAGCAGCACCGCCCAACAACTTCTTAGTAGGTGACAACTTATTTAAGATAGGACCGTATTTGCCACAATAGAGGAATGTAAGTTCCTTATATTTTAGTATTTAAAAAAAAGTTATTTAAAAAAGTTGTTTATTTTAATGAGTTCTACACAGGGTGCTGCTTGTAAATAAATTTATTGCTTAGCCTAAGGTTTAAGTTAACTATCACATAAAAGTTTTACCGTAATATTATACAGAGTGTTAAAAAAAACTGCTTTAAAGTTTGGACACACATTTTATTGAATAACTTTCTTAAGTTAAAAGGAACACCCTGTATTTAGTGGCCTATTTTGATGCGGAACTAAATTCCCTTTAAAACCGTATTAGGGTCTTCTATACCAATCTCTTCTGCTTTTTATGCAAAAGGCATTTTTATATTTGACTTATCCTTTATCTTAAAAATGGAACAATCTGTATTGTAAATTGTAAAATAAAAACTTTTTTTATTAAAAATCACGTAGATTCGCTAAAAGCACAAGTTTAAATTTTTAAAAATAAGATGTATCTCAAGCAAAATGAAGGCAAAAGTAATAACTCCAATTTATTGCCATTTCATTCATGCAGAGTTAAAGAACATCAAAAAAGCATAAGATATCCTAACAGTAACCACACAGCCCTGTCAAATCATGCACTTGATAACTTGCATAATTTTGACTTTGACAATGTTAATATTTTTGAATTTGAAAGTAATAATAAAAAAAGGAACATTAAAGAAATGATTCCATTAAAAAACACACAATACCGTAAATTTCAGAACAGACACGGAGGTCTAAGCTCCATTTACAAAAATTTATTGTTGCAATAGAAATAATAAAAGGAAAAACCCAGATTTTGCACCCCAATAAAACAATCCTGTATAAATTAACCTAGGTAATGGCAATGTTTGGTTCATAGTTTTTAAAAAGATAAAAATTTCAGTATTATATCAACCACCGAACAAAAATGTAGTAGAATGTTATCTAGTGCTTGTAATTTTTACAATATAGATGGTAAGTGTTTACTTTACAAATTATATACAATCATACTTTTCTCAAAATTTATCACGTTAATTAAATACAATAATAGAATAATATTTTTAGATATTCTGATGATGGTTTAACTAAATAAACCGAAACGTCAATTAAACATTGATTTTTATTTAAAAAATGACCGAAAAACCCCAAAAAACAAGTAATAAAGTTTAACTCTCTATAATATTAAGGTAAAACCTTTATGTGATAGTTAACTTAAATCTTAGGCTAAGCAATAAATTTAATTACAAGCAGCTCGTTATATGTTACAGGGAGTAAACAATTTTTAAATTATGGCCTGTATTTTTAAATTTCTCTAAATTTCTCAGAAACGGTCAGTTTTAGGTATAGGAAATATAACAATAACTGACCTTTATTTGATCTATAGTATCTAAAAATATAAAAAAATATGGGGTGTTCCGTAAGAAAAAATATAACTTTGATATGTACTTTTTTTGGGTCACCCTGTATATTTCAAAATAATATTGAAATATGGTCCTCATGGACCCACATATGACCGTGCTAAAAGTTTTTCCCCAACTCTTTTCATTTCTCGTAGAAAAACCGAGGCGAAGGGGGTGGGCCACCCTGTATACAGTTAAAAAAGAGCGTCAACTTAGGAATCACCCTGATATACATTTTGCAAAACACACTTAATTACGTATTAAAATTCAATAATAACATGAAAAATAGTACTTTAAGGATGTTAAATGGAAGACATGTGATTTTTCGTGTGAGTTTTTAAATTAAACAACATGCGTTATTTGCAATTATTATAAATTTAATTAGAAAAGCGAATGGTTTGTTTTTATATATGGTAACTATTTAGTTAGCCTTACCTTAAAAAAGTTTAAGAAAAACCACAAAAAAGGCGTCTAAGTATAATCGAAACCATGTGTGTGTATGTGTATAAATAAGTATGCAAAAATATGGGACGTGCGTGCAATGGCGGGATAAATATAAGGGCGAACGGCTTATCATGCTAAACGAGATTCTGGGATTTTTGGGATTTTCGCTGTCTTAGATCTGCGAAAACGTGCCATTCCCAATCCGGCAACAAAGAGATTTATTGCCTTTTATTTTTAACTCAATTTTTGTTCTTGTATTTTTGGTTTTAAGGTTTATTTGATATCGGAAAATAAGGTATATGAAACATTTCAAAGTAGACATTGCTAAGTTTGTTCTATCCTGTTTTGTTCTGTTTTTATTTACGTTATCTTGATAACAAAATAATATTTTAAAAGTAAGTTATTTTATAGGTAAACTAATCGCAATTAAAACAACCATTTACTGGTTTTAAACCACTGATTTAAAAAGGTTATCAACAAATAATTAATTTGTTAAGTGTTTATTTTTAAACACTTTACCCCAAATATTAAATATGTAGTTTCACACCATTTAAAACATATTGATGTTTTAGAAATTGCTACTCTTGCTCATTAAAAATAACTATTAAAGCTGGGTACTGACTGGAGCAATTTTATTCACACGAATGGTTTACGCGCAAAAATGCTCAAGTGAATACCACACGAACATACGTGCGCGTACGTTTTTCACTCGTACGAACGTGATCCGCTTCTTGTCGGTCTTTGGAAAAGATAAAAGGGTTTTCGTGCGCGTAAAAGGCTCAGTGTGGACGATATTTTTAGTTGGGTGTTTATGGTCATATGCGTAAAAGCGAGTTGTAAATTTATCTCAAAATTTAGTATATCGAGTGCATTAAAATGGAATGGAGTAATGAACTTGCGCTAAAATTAATTGACGAATATGAAAAGTTTCCCATTTTATGGAACTCAAAACATCCCTTACATTTTCATAGAAATAAAAAAGTGGACGCGTGGAATATGATAGCTAATAATTTAGAAATCAATGTTTCGGACGTAAAGCAAAAATTAACAGTTTGTTAGGTTCTTTTCAGAGAAAGCAAAAGGAAAGAAAAGCGTAGGGACGGTAAGGGTAAGTATAAATTGAACTATAAATAAATAAAAAAGAAAAAATTAATTACAAACCCATTTTTATTTCTTACTAGTCTGAAAAATATATATATCAAAATGGTATGCATTTAAACGATTTCAATTCTTATGGATAAAGATGAGCCTACAGCTACGGTCAACACTGAGGTTAGTACTAGTAGTTATTTACTTATAAATATAACTTATGAGGAATTATAAATTATTACATTTATTAAATGCCAATATATAGTCTATGCATATTGTTCTGCCATGGCACACTTCCATTGCTGATGAAGTAACAAATATATTCTTCTCGAACTTGCTGAGCACTTACAGATGATCTTCTAGGTATTTTTTTTTAAAGTTAATTAATGAAGTCTTAGCATCATATCCTTGCCTCCAGCTACCTGCTATAAGTTCTCTATTGATTTCATTGTCAAATGTTCCTGGTGGTGTATATAAATTTCTGGAATTATTATTCCTTCTTAAAATTTGTAAATAAACAGCTGTCATAACGATTGGCCTTTTCCGGCTGTATTAGTAAAGGCTTTCTAAGTATTCTAAATCACAGACATGATTCCGAATACATTTTCCACTACTCTACGAGCCCTACTAAGCTGTAGTTAAAAATACGTTCTGGAGATCCCTTATGAAAAGTTCCTGAGAATGGTCTCATAAAATTAGGAGATAAGGCAAATGCCTCATCTCCAATAAAAACAAAGGGAATTTTCTGTTCCCGTCCTGGTAATCTCGCGTTCTCCGGTAGATTTAATTCCATACTTGTCAACTTCTTACACAATTTACTCTGTTTAAAAACTCCGCCGTCTGAAATTCGGCCTTGGCAACCAATATCAGCATAAATGAAGTTATAGTTTGCATCAACTAAGGCTAACACCATAATACTAGGAAACGATTTATAATTATAGTAGTCACTACCACTATTGAAGGGTGCTTGTAATAAGATATGCTTGCCATCGACCGCCCCCAAGCAATTCGGAAAATTCCATAATTCAAGATATTTTTTTGAAATTTCCAACCACTCTTCTTGTGAATGAGGTATCTAAAAATAAACAAAATTTATTAATAATACTAATGAAGTTTAAAGTTAATAAAAGACGTTTTTACAGGGATTGTAGTGATTTGTTTTTTAAGACAACAAAACTGTATTTGGATAAATAAAATCATACTACTAGAGATTTCTTAACCTTATTTCATTTTTTTTTAGGGTGGGGAGGAAGAGGTTCAAACACCTTTTGCAGAAAATAATGAAACACAAACCACTAACATAACTCTAGTGGAGAATAGTGAACAGTCAAATGAAACTTCAAACATAACCGAAAAATCTGATCCTACTACTCAAACAGAATCTGAGTCTCTTCTACGCCCTAGACAGTCAAAAAAAAGAAAGAATGCTGGTAAGAAAGTTGATGACGAGAGAGCTGAAGAAGCTTATCAATTGTAAAGGAAAGTATGGCTCTTCCTGAAAAACCCCCAAGATCCATGTTATGTTTGGAAGACATGTAGGAAACAAGTTGAAAACTATAGTCACCGGACACGTATTGAAGTTGAGAACGCGATAAATCAGATTTTGTATGCTGCAGATATAGGAAAGTATGATATGTCATCCATAAATCATCATACCCTTCAACTACCTATACATCATCTACTTCACATCCTCCACATACACCTAGCTCCATTTACTCGAGTCACACGGCAATTCACAAAGCCCCATCCATCATACTTCTTTACTCGACATGCCAGACATAAATGATGTTTTTACGGAATTATAAGTAAAAAGACATTTTCTCATTTCAGTTTTGTTTTGCTTATTAACACAGTTTGTATTGTTTTTGAGATACTTATTTATGTTAATAAATAATAATATATATTTCATTACTTACTTTTATTTGCTGTTTTAGCGCATCAATCAATGCTTCGCATACTTCAGGTACAATAACGAAATAAGCTGTTTAGAAATTTTGAACAAATACTGTAAACTTGTATATGAATCTCCGTAGCTAAAAAGCCAAAGTAACGGCTAGGCGTTCTTGACACTAACACTTTTTCTTAATTTGGTATCTATTTTACAAATTTTAGGTCCAATAGCGTTAATCAAAAACTCAAATCTTCAGATGACATTCGAATGAAATTCTGGAAATGGCCGCTCATTTCTTGTAATTTCAGATCAGTTAATAAATCAAATCCATTGTATGATTGTCTTCTTTGGTATAATTTCGTAATCCACCACCGTTTTTCCCTTTTTTCTTTTTTCTTTGCTTTATTTAATACTAAAAACGCCGCGCTTGCAACAATTATACGTCTCTTTCGAAACATTTCTACACAAATTCTGGTTAAAAATTTGCGTGCAAAATTTTTAATGAAACAAAATATTTTCGCAAACAGATTTATTTGCGCGCAATTACTTTTACGCGTAAACCATTCGTGTGAATAAAATTGCTCTAGTCAGTACCCAGCTTAACTGTAAATACGATTTACCAAACTTTTACGTCATATGGAGAAGACGTAAAAGACAAAAGACGATTTGATTTTCTTGGATACTTTATTTAAAATTAACCAGTTTAACGTAGTCATGGCACTCTGGATTGAAATTTAAAAAATATATATTTTAAAAGAAATGTGTTAATAGAATATTGAACGCGTTATTGTATTCAGTGCTATCATATAAGAGAATATATTGGTGGTTCTATTGAATACTCAAATATCAGTCGGGACATTTCCAATTAAACCTGAAATGATATAAAACAAGTAAATAGATCAAATAATGCATACTTATATCATAAATCGACATATAAAATTTTATTTTTTTATCCTAAAAAGCAATACCTTTTGGACAAGGCGGTAGTGCCATCACGGACATTTTACGAAACTACTACTACTAAACTGCTTTTCATTATGGTTACAGTAATTTTTTTGAAAACATTTTCGCTGCTCTTAACTTTTGCATATATTGGCATATTTAATATTTTGGACAAATCTCTGTATACAGGGCGGCACCTTTTTGATGGCTTTCCACAGAATTGGAAAAATTACAAGAGATAGAGGAAATCGAGTTTGATTTTCGAAACAAGTGCAACGGTAAACAGATCGGAGCTAACTGAATTCGTTTTGGGGTACAGGGTGTTTTTTAAATTTTGACGATTTTACCACACCTTTGTATGTCGGTTGTTACTAAGGATAGAGAAAAGAAGTAAATAGCAAGTTTGTGTAGAACCTAACGAACAATTCAGTGGCGTGCTCATTTTTTTATCCGTTGCATATTATTTTACTATTCGTTTTAAAGTCAAATTAGCTTATTATTAATTCTACATACCTTAAATTTATTTTTATAAAAATTAAGTATTTGTCAAAAAAAAAAAAAAAAATTTATTACAATAAGGCATCAAGAACCTGAACATAGTTTTTAAAGTTTGCACTTCTTGTATAAAATTGTATTATATATTACTAATTTTTTAATATTTCATATTAAATTTTTATTATTTAGAATCAATCCATCAATTATGTGTTATCTTTTATTTTTTAACAATCCATAGGCCATTAAGTTTTTCTCTAGTCTTTTAAAAGTATGCATTAAAGTTGCCTTTTTCTCAATATAAAATTAAATAATATAGTTTATTTCTAACATTTCAAACATTATTTTATTTAACTTAAAATTTAAGAACACAAAAAGCTGGCAGTATGTTATTCCTATTTCTTGCTTAAATATTATACAAAATATTGCAGTCATCATTTGTCTCTAAGCCAACTTGTACAAAATGCGTACATTTGCAATATAAATTTCATACAGGGTATTGCAATATAAATTTCATAGAGTGTGCAAAATTTAATTCCTATAAGGTTTTATTTAAATTTTTAACAAATAACCAGTTTCTTAAACAATAAATATAAAGAATGTGGTCTCAACAGATGGGTAATTTTATTGGGAACCTAATAGTCAGATAATATACATGTGTCTCATTCAAAAAAGGAAACTTTGGGTTATATTTCTAAAACCGCAACCGATAAAAAATAATAAGGTAAACCACTGAATTCTTTGTAAAAGTCTACATAAACATGCTTTATCCAATTTTACTAATAACCGAGATACAGAGGTTTAGCCGCGATCTTTTTTACCGTTATAGTTGTTTTAAAAATCAACCTTGAGAACGTGTCATCAGATTTTTCTATCTCTTATAGTTTTCTAAATACACCAAAATCCATCGAAAGGCCCTACCTTGTACATTATATATATATATATATATATATATATATATATATATATATATATATATATATATATATATATATATATATTTTATATAATTTTTCTGATCTGTGTTACACTTTAATTTTAAATTTTATTATAGTTTATTAAATTGCAATTACACTGTAGTTTTAAACATATATTTTTGTATTATTTTTAAAAGTTTGTTATTAAATTCAAAATATTTTGCTTAAAACTCACTTTACCTAAAGTGCAAAATTTCCACCGGCCACCCAACCGACGAAGCGGCTGAATAAAAATCTAACACTAGTAAATGATTTTTAAGCCTATGATATACTTTTCCGCTTAAATAACAGTGAACCGGCCAAAACTTTCATCGCCACGTTGTCATAGTTCGCGAAAATAAGTTACCAGCCAGCGATCGCACTTAAAATAGCACGCCAATATGTATTGAAATCATTGTTATCGAGAAGACAATAAAATTGGCAACACGCATTCCTTAGTTTACAACTTGAACAGACATGAAAATAAGCGTATCGACAGGGTTTTTGTGCTATTCGATGATTTTATTTAGTAAATATTGATTATGGACAGATTTTGTGAGTTTAAATTTTAATTGCTATACAGGGTATTTTGAAAATATTGTAAATTTCTAATAATAGTAGTACCTATATAGATATTGTTTTGTGCCAATTTTATTATAGTTTATCTTATTTAGTGTATATAATTGTATATACAGATTAAGTGTTGTTCAGTGCTTTTAATTCAGTAAACAATGAATATTAACCAATTTTTAACTAGTTATCCGCCTTGCAAAAAAAAACACAGTTAACGTTAAAAGAACGAATAATGGTTAAAATGTTTACCATGGTATTCGGGAACGAAATCCAGAACTAACCACTTTGGATGCTGCAGAGGTACTTTTTCGCGTACGGTATTCTAAGTTTTAAAAGGCAAATAAACAATATTGGTAATTATTCGGTTACTGGAAATGCGATTTTTTTTGCACACTCTCTACTTTCCGATTGTTAAACATGAATCAGAAGCTGTTTTTTTGGCCGCCTCTTATAGAATTTCAAAAGAATAATAATTGAATTGTGTAATTCCATTTTACGACATATTCCTTTAATTTCAGTCATTTGCACGAAAACATTTAAAAAACTCATACCATTTTAATATTAAAAAAATCACTCAAAAAGTACGGAAAAAAACCTTAATTTTCAATAAAAAGTAGGTAAAACGTTTAAGTCCGAATTCAACTCGAAATTCTAAAAATGTTGACCTGTTGCCAAGTTGTAATAGTTTTCTTTATGACATTTTTATAAGGTATGCGAACCTTGCTTCGCTCGGCCCGCAATGTTTGATCAAAAATATCCTCGATATGGAAATCCTAAATATGGAACTCGAAAGGCCCGAAATAGTTATTGGATTCTACAAGCTGATGATCTTAGGGCTTTCGTGTTCCTTATATAGTGGATATTTTTGATGAAGCAATGCATGTCAATAACGTATTTAATATTGAATTTGCAAGATCGGTGGTGAATTGGCAAGTCGGTGTAACATGGATTGTCTATCGTTCTGTTTTTACATCTTTTTTAATTTATGTTAAGACTGAAATTTTATAATTTTTTTCATGTAGCAAAATAAAATCGAAAAAGGTAAAATTAAAGTAAAAAATGTATTTTTTTTGAAAAACGTTGAGAAATCGCCAAAAAACTTAAATTTCTGTCCTATGACCTTAAAAAAAAACATTTTTCATTAATCCGAATAATACCAAAATAATATAGGCTTGTTACTAATTTAAAGGGTTGATGAAAATGTAGGAAAATAACTTTTGCTTGTAAAAAATATTTTCATGTTTTGACGAAATTTTATCATTTATTTTCTAAAATGCACACGTCACTGGAATTGATTCTCCTGACCCCACACAACCCGGGGCACTCTAAAAGCGAGCGATGCGTCATTGACAGAAATTTTGGACTTGAAGTATAACACTAAATATCCTTTTACAAATATTAAAGAGAAATCTGACTAATAAGTAATTGTAAAATAAAACGACAATTACTACAAATCAATATAAAAGGTATATCTTAGCACTTTATTTTAATTAAATAATGTAAGTTTTAAATTCCTTGACCTCTTAAATTATGATACACAAATATATTTTGGATTATTTTTTTTAAGACTATTTGTTTTTTTTCGGCCTCATCGTAAAATTTTGTTGAAAATACCTCCAAAAAAAATTCCTGAAAGTTTCAGTTCTTAATATTAATATTAAGTACCTACTCGCCTAAAGAGTGTGAAGATTTTCCATTTAAAAAACACGTAAACTTTGATCCTTTTTTTAATTTCTATAACTCGGCAGCATTTTATGTTATCGCCTCGCCCAAAGACGGGATTTTTTGAGAATTGAATGCTCTACAAAAGTGTCCATTGCGGCAAAGTCGCAACTCACACCGGCAAGGTAGTACGGGTCACTAAACCTAATTTTTTCATCAAATTCTCGTTTTTCTGTCATTTTCTTCTAAATGACAGGATCTACACAAAAATGATAAAGGACAAAGTTGTTGAAAATTTAATTTTTCACAAAAAAGGTTTTAATATCGAATCGCTAAGACTAACAGTTCTCGAGATATTTGACCTTTAATTAATTTTAATATGAATTTTTACAAATTCTAATTTAAATTTTTAATTTTATTTTAGATTTGTACCTTTTTGGTCCCAAAAGTCTCGAGAAGACAAGGTTTTTAATTTAAATGTAATTTAAAAAAACGGTTATTTTAATTATTTTTATGACAACACAAAAATATTCGTATAAAGTCTTAGTACAAGCACTGAAAACGCAGATATTGCATTTTACAGTGCCCTTTAGACAACATGGTAGTGCCACCACTGACCTACTACATGTAAATACGACCTTTGAAATAACCCTGCATTAACATCTGGGTAATGTCACTCAGAGAAAACCTACTGTTTTTACGAGGGTTTCGCACAACACCCAACGCTATACGGTGTTCACTGGTGATCAACCATCCAATTAGTGCTCGACGTCGCTTAACTTTGCTAATCTCACAGAAAGCGATATATGACTTTCCGGCCTCGGAAAACAAACCTGGGTACCCGGGTCTCCCGCTTGCATGAGCACTATGAGAAATGACTTTTATTACCGCTTACTTTACGTACATGGTTATTTTTACTAAATATGCTTAGAATTTAGGTAAAATAAAAATCGTAGAGTAAAGTTGCCGAATGTGAAATACCATTTTATTTTAATTGGGAAAAAATACATAACATAAGTTTTTTTCACCAGATTTTGGGAATGGATAGTGTAATGTGTTTTTAACATATGGAAAAAATTACAGAAACATTGAATAGTAGAAACAAATTTTAAATTACGTTAATATGGAAAAGGTCACTTTTAAGGAAGTTTGAAATTGGGGTTGTAATGTGGAATACTAATATATCCCAATGTAAAATAGGCAAATCTCTTACATCTTTAGCAAGCAATGCTGTTTTTTTTAAATAAAACAATAAAAATAATTTGCATGTAAATTTATTTTAAAATTCAGCGGCAGAAGTCACAAACATAGAGATCTTTTTCAACCCCAGCACATTCTTCGTGTGCCCAACAACAACAAATAATGCACTTTACCCAAATTTCTCCCCGGTTATTTTCGAAGAATTTTTCGGAGCAGAATATGCATATAGCATCTTCTTCAGGGTTTGTTGCTTTAGGAAATTCTTCATCATCTGAAGAATTATACAGAGAAATATTATCAGAGTCTGATCTTGATGAAGATGTAACCATCTTATGACTTTTAAGGAAAGTTTGTCTGTTTTTTCTCCCTTTAAGCTTTTACTGCAGCATGGTTCATCGTTTAAAACTCTCATTTTAACTGCAGCTTTTTTTTCTTTTATCGAGTTGATGGACTTAAGATATTTTTTTCCCTTGGTTGGAGTTGATTATTCTGCTGATCTTCTGCAACTGGGTCTTCATTTCTCTGCTCTTTAGCAGCTGCTAAGAAATCTTCCTCTGTAAAAATATCCCTTCTTGTTGGGTATATGTCTGGAGTGGAGAATCCTTTTATCGCTCGTTCTGCAGTTTGAACCTTTAGGTATGCTCTGCCGAAAAGTTCACCAACATCAAAGTGAGTAATTGCTCGTTGATTGGTTTTTAGGCAAAATCTGCTTTTTTCGTTGTAAAAAGTTTTAAGGCCACCCATTACGGTTTTATCCAGAGGCTGAAGCTTATGTGACGTGTGTAGGGGAAGGCACAAAATTGTAACAAAATTTTCTTTAGCTTTAACCACAACATCAAGATTTCGAACGTGCGTGCTGTGTCCATCCAAGATAAGAAGAATAGGGTGGTCTTTAGACGGTCGAACTTTTTCAATAAAATGATCAAACCAAGCAGTAAAAAGATCCAGTTGAATCCAACTTAGAAACTTAAATAGATTTCCAGGGGAAGCACCTTTTTTCAATTGTTTTTTGGCAATTTTTTGAGAAAATATTATCATGGGGGGAACGAAATTTCCGTAAGCGCTAATACTAATATATAATAAATAATAATAAGAACTATAAAAAACTATCCCTTTTCGCAGAGTTGAGCGTACCGATCTGCCGTTTTCCCTTTAATGCTATAACATTCGGGTTTTTGGACTGAACAACAGAGAGACTACATTCATTTACATTAAAAATTTGACTGGGCGAATTTTTTCTCTTCCATAACGTTTTCGAGCAAATTAAAGAATTCATCAACGCTTTCTTTATTAAATCCGACAGCTCTTGCAACTGATGTTCCTGTTGGTTTCCTAACACTAATTTTGTCCTTGTGCCTACGCAAAAATCGTTTCAACCAATTTTTTCCAGCTGATTGATGTAGTAAAGAAAATGGATTTGGAATATTATTTTGCCTGGCTAGTTGAAATGCGATGGAACATAAATCTCTCCTTGTTAATCCGAAAAACTTTTTTTCCATTAGCAGAATATAGTCAATAAGTTTAGATTCCAAAACTTTGAATAAAACAGGTTTTCTGCCTAAACGTTTCTTTTTGATATCATGATTGTTTTTGTTCTTTTTGCAGTATCTGAACAAAGTACATCGTGGTACGTTGTATTGTTTAGAAGCCCCCAAATATCCCTGATGGCGACTACCGCCATTTTCATATTTTCTTCTGTCCACTTATGCTCTTTTAAATTTTTCTTTGGCATCTTTTTGTAATAAAAAACGTAAATAAGCAAAAAAATCATAGTAGAAATCGTAATGTGAAATAGTAGTGCAATGTGGAATATTCCACATTTAAATCTCTATTAGTATTCCACAATAGCGGCACCACTGATATTTATTTACAAACTGTTGTCACAAAATAAAAACACATTATTTAATAAAAAATTTTACATTAATAGACGCATACATTTGTTGTCTTAGTAGTTACACGAAAACTTACCTTACTTACTAAAACAAACAGTCAGTACACAAGTATTACGCACTTACTGCAAAAACCTTCTTCAAGCGAGGTAAACAGGTTTTGACGTATTTTCTAGGTTAGGTACAACCGCCGCGGTTTTGATCTAGGGCAAACCAAATTGCAGTTGAAAGGACATCTAATGCATGTTTAGGAATTAAGATGTCACTACTAGTTTTGCCTAAATTAAGGTATTCCACATTTGGGACCATATTCCACATTCGCCTACTTTACTCTATAATTATCGGTGTTTAAATTATTTCATCCTAAACTTATGTTTTTAATAATTAAATTTTTAATTACTTTTACTCATTACCTATTCGACAGTGACACGGGTACACGTACATAAAAGTCCAGATGAATTTTCTGTAAATTTTCCCTTGTTTCAAACATTTCTGCTAACTCATGAGAGCGTAATCTCATGAAGCGTGCACTAAAAAAATACAAAACTTTCTAGACGAAAACGACAGCGAATTAAAAGTTAGATGGCTTAAATATTAAATAGTTTAGATTTTAGGTTTAAATATTTAACACAAAATTATATTATGATAAGCGTACAGGGTCCTTGATTATATTTACATGTCTTCTGAGGCCTTTATTTTTGAAAACAGAAAAAAATGTTTCATATAAAAATTGTAGGATTTTTTCCATATTATCTTTAAAAATTATCGGTAAAAAAATATCGCAATAAAAAAATGAAAATATATAGGCAACTTTAACTTTTTTAAATGAAACACCCTGTATATTATACGCTACAACGAAAGAGTTCTTTTTCTGGTTTCAAATATATATACATTGATGATATTTAGATGAACCATTTTTGAAATATTTAAGGTTAAATTATTAATAAATTACAAAAAAGTTTTATATTAGTATCAAGAGAGCCATGGACATAAAATTGTTATGCTGCTGAATTTGTTGAGGGTTTTCTCTGAACCAATATTGTTTATTTTGGTGATTAAACATTCCTGCTAAAGTGACCGAAGACTTGTCGGTAAATAGAATTTTATTTAAAAACTTTGGATCCTGCTGCATAAACCTAGCTATTTCCAATGCATACTTAGGTCAGTCCTGCATGTTTTGTTCAGGAAGATTCTGAAAGGACATAAATTCATAAGGATAAAATTTGTAAAATTTTAAGCTTAAATAAATTTTATATTCTGTTTTATTAAGTTCAGATGCCGCATCCGAGATTGATATTTCAGGATTTTCCAAAATATTAATAGTTGTTAGTGCTAGTCCCATAGAAGGAGTATAATTATTATCCTGAAAAAACATGGTAATCCAAAACTTTTTGTTTTTGATTTTTTGGGGTTTTTGGGGGTTTTTTCTTTTTTGTTGCAGTCGATCTGCAAATTCATAGGGGTCAATATGGCTGAACAGGATCAGCTCGTTATACCCCGGGGCCTGGACCGAAGAGGACCCATCTTCTAAAAAATGGAAAGGCAAGTATCCCAAAGAAAACAAAATTAAAAATGAATTCAAAGATATAACTTTAAAAACTAGTTTAAATGATTGTTTAATTAGTTTGGTTGGTCGATGAAAGATGGCTCTATTAGATTAGTTGTTTTATTTTTCCTCAAATGCAAGTACCTTTTTATAAACCTTTGGGAAAAATCATGTAGATCTATTATTTTATTTAAATATTTACAGCCGTTCCCGTACCACAGTACTTTTTTACCATGGAAAAAATGTAATGGCAAGCATTGATAAAATTCCTATTTTTATAATGTGGGGTATCAAAACAAATTATTAAGGGATCATTAAAAATGTACAAAGACCTTACCTTCAATTTAAACAGATGATTTTATAAATTAAAACGTGGTCGTGAATGTCTTAAAGAGCGCTTCAATACTAGAAATGATACCAAAATACAGGATGTAGTTTTAACAAATCGTCAATTAACGAAGAGAGGTTTAACAGAAACTCTAGGGATTTAATTAGTGATGTAAGCAATATTTTGGCAGAAGTTTTGTGTTTCAGAGAAATAGTATGTACACAGTGGGCGCCACATTTACTAACAATGGAACAAAAAACACTTAAATGCGACTTTCTGAGCGGTTTTAAAAAAGATTAAAAGGATTATGAACATTGTTTTATAACTAGGGATGAGACCATGATGGGGATGGGATGCAAAAGGAATTTTGTTCGCATATTACCTCTAAACTGGTAAAACAATAAACTCAGTTTTACATTTTTGACTTGCTGGATCTAAGAGTTTATAAGAAACAAATTGTTTTACAAAAAATATTCATTTTTCATTAAGATAAAGACAACAGCTCAAAAATCATCGCAAAATCAGTAAATAAAATTATTGCAGCATCCACCGTATTCATTAAATTTAGCTTTTACTGACTTCTGGCTGTTCTTACATTTAAAAACATGTATGAGTGAGATTTTATCGACCAGAGAGCCGTGTGAAAGCGTATTTCGCTTCAAAGATAAAGTTTATAAAAAGGTTACTGAATCAAAAGTATTGAAATTTAGGAAGACTATGTTAAATAATAAAATCGTATTCGTTTCACAACGTTTTTAAACAACTTGGTGGCTTGCATTTTATAGTATGCTTATTTAAATTATATTTTAATAATTTAAAAGGTACAAACGTTGGATCGCTTTGCGGATCGTTTTTTGGGACTGTCAAATCAATAGTTTTTAAATTTTTTGTTTTAAAAATATAACCGTACTTTTCTACTTATTATTTTTGTGATCAAAGTTAGCAAATATCACTCATCTTTAAAGATAATTAAATTTAATGATGTGCTTAGGAAGTGTAAAAATTAATGTTTTTGAATAATTAAACAAGCGAGGAAATAGAAAATGCTAAAGCACGTTGCACGCTATTCGCTAAATAAAGTTAGGATTATGCAGAAAAATTAAATTAAGTTAAAATAAGTTAAAGTCACACAAGAAAAGATAAACATGATGTGATCAAATGGTTTTAATTATACACATAAATTAAAAATTAAGTTAAGTTAAAAAGATAAACAACTTTTAACTTTCTTAACTTATTTTAATTTTTTAACCTTATCATAAAATGAAATAAACGTTTCCTTTTCAAAATAATTAAACTCCCACACAATAACATCATAAAATAGGCTTACAGAAACTCGTCTTTTCCATGCGTTATGAAAAAATGTAACAAAATTATATATTTTTTATACAAATATTTATTTAAGAAGTTAACAAATTACCGGACAGCTGCCAGAGAGTGCAGCAATAAAATAGAAATCACGAAAACCCTATTAACAGTGATTTGCCCTACGTATGCTAAATTTTATTGTTATTTTTAAACTGATTGGCATGTTTTCACACAAATGTCTTAATTTATAATAACTTAATTTTTGTTAACTTAAATTAACTTAAGTTTTCTGCATAATCCTACCTTAACAGTAAACATATGAAGATGAAATATAAAACAATAAACATGAAACAGCTGTTAAAAATCAAAAATCCAGTGCCAATATGTTCAATGCGCAAGTCAACCCAAACAGTTTTCAATTTAGGCCATGTATCAGAATTACCGTTCTGAAACCGTAACTAAACGATCCCAAGTTTTGTTGGTAAACAAACAGGATCGTCCGATTACCATCACGTCTCTGTTGGAACGCACTTTAATGACTGCGCATGAGCGTGATCGTTCGGTGGCGGTTTTTCGGCTTGCTGGAACAAACCTTATGTTAAATAATAAAATTTATTTTTCTTATCTAACCACAACATTTATTAAACAACTTGGTGAGACTTGAAAAACAATTTATTTAATAAGTGTTTATTTTAAATTTTATTAATAATATTAATAAAAATTTAAAATTAAATTACACATTTTGTGATGCTCTTAGGTTTCTTTTTAATAGTTAAAAAATAGTAAACCGAATTTACTATTTTTAATATTGGTAGGTATTGAGATAACCGTAAGAAATAGGGCAATTCTGTTTGTAAATTCTCGGGACGAATTTTTAAAATAAATTTAAATATTATTAAAGAAAGAAAAATACTTTAAAATGTAGAGTTTTGTCGATTTTTATGTAGATTCCGGTGGCGTAGTGATTTTTTTTTCTGTCAGTTGGGCTTTTCGAGTTATTACACAAACTTGTTTTTTTTTAATACTAGACTAAACGACTGAACGGATTTTAACGGTCTCGTTGGAAAAAACATTTATTGCTCCATCAAATCCGTCTTATCTGTGATATGTCTAGTTCTTAGTAATGCCGCTAGAGCGCGTTTTTTGATCTAATAGCAGAAAATTGCAAAATTCTCTAAAAAATTAAATGCAATAATATGACTTTTTTTATTAAAATGTAGTGAAATAGCTAAATAGGCCAGTGGAAACCGAATCTCGATATCTTATTCGTAGTTTGAAATATCTAAGAAAGAATAAGTGTTGAAAAGGGGTAGTTTCAAAAGTAGTATCCGTCCAAATATTATTATGTGGCTTTTTTATGACTCTAGGAAGATCGTCTAAAATGGACGGGTATGAGAATTGGATCGATTCATTTTGAATTTTTTTGCCGCGAAGGTACTTAAATGTTGAAAAGGGGTGGTTTCAAGGGTAGTACGATCCAACTATTTTATATGGCTTCTTTATGACTTAAGGACGATCTTTTAAAAATTTTAGATGAGTATGAGAGTAGAATAGATTAATTTTGATTTTTTTCCAGTCCGCGGAAGTACCTAAGTGTTGAGAAGGGGTGGTTTATATGGCTTTTTTATGACTTTAGGACGATTGTTGCTATTACACCGATATTTATTGTTATTTATTTGTCTTTTTTCAAGGTTCACTGATAAAATGTCTTAATTTAATAATTTTTAAATAATTAAAATATTCGTTGTTTTAAAATAAAACTAATGCCTCCTTAAATGCTCGAACTGTCTTCCATCACACTTAATGCATTGTTGGAGCTGCTTATGCGTGGACATTACAGCAGCTTCAATTTCTGCTCTTGACAGGCTGTGAATGGCTTCTTGTATTCGTATTTTCTTGTCGTCTCTCGTTGTTGGTTGAATTTGGTAAACAATATCTTTCAACCGACCCTATAGGTAGAAGTCCAAACAGGTAGGTCTGGGGATCGGGGTGGCCAAGGAAATAGACTTTGTCGCCCAATCCACCTCTGTTGATATCTTAAATCTACATGTTCTCGCACATTTCTTGAGAAATGTGCTGGGCAACCGTCTAGTTGCAAAAACATATTTTATCGTAAATGCAGGGGTATATTTTCTAATAAAAGAGGCAATTGGTTTACCAGAAAATCAAGAAATACGGCACCATTTAGTGGTTGATCAATAAAATAGGGACCTATAATAGTTCCCCCCAGAATGCCACACCACACATTGAGACTCCAATGGCCTTGATGTTGGACCTCCCGCAACCAGTGAGGATTGTTGTCAGACCAATAATGCATATTATGCAAATAAATGTTTCCATCACTCCTAAAAGTGGCCTCATCTGTCCAAAGAATTTCGGATAAAAATTCTCTATTTTCCCTAATCATGCCCAACAATCCAATGACAATAATCTAACCGTCGGTCAAAGTCTTCGTGATTCAAGGCTTGATGTAAAACCATATGATATGGGCGCAGTCTAAAAATTTGAAAGAAACACATTGCGAAATATGTAAAGTACTATTTTTTGTGACATAAAAACTTACCTGTGATATGTTTAGAATAGTAGTACGTGATATACCCAACGCGCGAGACATTGATCTCGTACTAACGTGGGTATTATGAGTCGTTTAAAACATACTATTTATTTTTTTATTGGTCGGCAGCAAATTAAATTATCTTCTCAATAATAACCTACACTTAAGATATAAGTCAGCTAAAACTATTTTTTTTCTTTATTATCCAGAAACTAATAAAACTATGTAGCGGGGTTATAATTAAGTATTATTTTTGTGTTCAAGACTCCTTGTAAATATAAAGTCTAATATAATACCATTAATGAAACATTATTAAAAAAAATCATGAATCTTTTTTTAAACTATTAAAAAAATGACAAGTACAAAAGTTTAATAATTATCCCACCAAAGATTAAAACCAAACCTTACGCTATAAGTAGAGTCCTTAGCATTTTTGTGCCTTATCATAATTCTTATTAGTTTTATTTTGTCCGCCTTTACGAGTATTTTTGTTAAAATAGAGAATTTACACCCATTAAATTAACACGCTAAGATAACTTTGATTTTACACTAAAATAAATGATAAATAACAGATGGGGCATTATAGTTATTAAGGTATCAAGGGTATTATAAGGATAATAACGCTTGAGGTCGATGGTGTGTTGACCGAAAGCGTTATCATCCTTAATACCCGTGGTGCCATCAACGTTTAATGTCCCACTAAATATTCTTTATATGAGAAAAATTTGAATGAATTTTAAATGTATTAGTTTAAACCAAATCAAGTACTAGCATTTACCTAAAAAAATTGTCAAAACGTTATTGTGGTAACCATGGTTGTAAGTTATTTGTCAATAAGACAGCACATAAAAAATAATTTTGCGATTGAGGCATAAAAATGTCCGAAGTAATGGAAAATACCCATCTCCCTCGAGATATTTTAGTGAAAGCTGCTAAAGCTGAGCATGCGCTATGCAGAAAAACTAGGCGGATTTACGAGAAAGAATATTTCCATTTTGAGGCCTGGCTGACGGAACACTGCGTGGACCGTGTGGACGAAACCGTTTTGATGGTTTATTTTTAGGATTTGTCAGAGTCATATTCTCCAAATTCTTTGGACAAAGTTTTAATGTTACGTAAAGAATTAAAGTTCATAAGAAGATAAGAAGTAATGAAAAGTTGATTTCTGCAACAGTTCCTAAAGCAACTTGGGAGAAATTATCAGCCTAAAAGTCGAAGGTTCTGACTTGCGAACAAGTTATAACTTTTTTGAAAGAAGCGCCGACTGAAAAATATTTGGCAGATAAAGTTGCATTAGTGATAGGTGTATTCGGAGCTTGTAGAAGAGACGATCTTGTGAAAATGAAGTTTTCCGATGTGAGTGATATGGGTCAGGTCAGCATATATTTATTGACATTCCACAAAGTAACAATGGGCAAGGAAGGAGCTTTTGGGTTATTGATGACAGTGAAATGTGCACAACAAAGTTAATTCGGGACTATGTGTCTTTGCGACCTAAAAGTGCACCTACTGATAGGTTTTTTTTTGTGCTATCGTGATAAACGATGTACTGTGCAGCTTATAGGTAAAAATACATTTGGAAATATACCCTTTAATATTGCTACATATTTGGGTTTACCTGATGCTAAGGCGTACACAGGTCATTGTTTAAGACGTACAGCAGCAACAATTCATTCTGATACGTGAGGTAGTTCCGAGAGCTTAATGAGGTTAGGAGGCTGGAAGAGTTCTTTGGTAGCACGAGGATACGTGGATGATAGTGAAAGCTCCAAATTGGCTAATGCTTCCCTTGTAGTTGGGAAAAGTATTACTTCAAGTAACACAGCAACTGCATTGGGGTATGGAAATGTGGAATTTTCCGGTCAGTTTGAAAATTGTACGTTTTAGTTTAAAAAATAATTTTTATTATGATAAGTATATTGTGTAAGTATGTTTGTATTTTCGTAATAAATGCTTAAATGAAGATAATTTATTGGTAAATTTGTAGGCCCTAGGGCGTTATTTTTTTTAATAACGCCCTAGGGTAATATTTCGTATTTAACTGACTTTGACATAATATTATTATTTGTCAAATAATATACCAGTCGGACATTAACGTTATTGTGGTCTTTTTAGGCCGGGTATTAAATGTCGGATTATCCATACTTCTGTGGTTTTAACTTTACTTATCTAAAATTTAAATTTTGTAAACGTCTAGTTACGGTAAAAACTATGTTTAAACTTAATATTTCGAAATTGGTACTTCGGTACGCTAAAATAAATGTTGTATATTAAAAGATATATTTTTTAAAAGAAAATAAAAAAAAAGTGGATGTGATCCTCAGTTTAACTTCTTTAATACTGGGCATTTAAAGGTAAATTTAAGTTCTTAGAAAAATATTTTTTGAAAACAAATGTTTAAGTGATACATTTAAAGTTGTATTCTGTAAAAGCGATAGATACAAATTTTTAAAAATATCCGTACCGAAGGCAGCAAATATACACTTTTAAGCGCTTAGGACATAAATTACGTCACTATGGATCTTTTTTCAAATCACTTACTGTAGTCTATAGTAATAAAGAGCACATCTTAATTTTAAGTTTTAAGTTTTTAATAATTTTTTTGTAAAAAAATATGTTAAGTCAATTTTTTATGTTAATTTGACATAAAAATAAAACTTAAATATAACCCCCCTTTCCTAGATAAGACAATAAAAGGAATTGTTGCTTTTAGCTTTTTAACCAATTAAAAAAAACCCTTAATTACTACTTTATTTTGTTTTTTTTTTGTATACGGGTGTTTCAAATTCTACTGATACTAATTGGGTTTAATTGGAGCTTAGATGCGTGACTAACAATATGCTATTTCCAACGGCTGTGTTTACATCGTCGTTGTGGTTGGGCTCAGTAGGATCTTTTGGAACATGCGCTAGAGCTAGCTGGTTATCGGCAACTCTTTTGGCTAGCGTATGGAACGGGATCCGAAGCTAAAATGAACACACAAGGCTTAACTCAAGGTGTTAGCATACCGTGCTGATGAGTGAATGACATTCTGTGCCTTAAACAGGTGTCTCCAACGGTGCCTCTGAGATACAGGGCGACCTCTCAGAGTATCTAGCCTTACTGCGGTAATGCGGGGCTCCGCCGTGGTGGACTATTACTTCCCTAGCTCCAAACAGAAAGCGGACAGAACCGCTTTCATAGAAAAAAAGTGACAAAAGTGCGCTGATCGAAACGGATAAATCCTTGAGAGGTGCCACTCAAGGTCACAAGCGGATAAAGGTGCGCCGACCGAAACGGGTGAATCCGTTTCTTAAGGTGCCCCTGAAGTCACCGGTGCCTGTTTCACGGGGAAGGGCTAATCCATCCTGAACAAATAGGCGCTTGGAAGGGTTCCCTGAATCCAAACAGAAGGCGGACAGAACCGCCTTTATAGGAAAAAGGGTTCTCTGGCTTTATGCAGAAAGCGGATAGGACCGTTTTCATAGGATAAGGCCGGAGATGCGGTTTCAGAAAGAACATCTGGTTTTTGTAACAAGGACCTGGTAGCTACCCACGTCACTAGACCAGGAGAGGAGGGCATGATGGATCTAATCGTCTGCTCGTCATACTCTCCGGGACATAGGGACACCAGAATACATCAGAACACATCAGAACACATTGTGCTCGTGTCCAGTAGCGACACGAGTAAAAGGAGATGTAAGAACTCTCTACCAATCTGGTATCGGATTCATTAGAAGTCCGATCCTATTGGGAGAAATATAAAAAGGTGTGAACCACAATAGACCGAGCGGTCGCAGTGGTCGAGCGTAAAAAGTCCACTCACTTTAAACCTACCTACCTACCATATGCTATTTGGAAAGTTATAAAATTTTGAGTATTTCTGGAGATACCTGAAAAAAACCGAACTTTTACATAAAAGTGTGGTTTCTTAAGACACATAGTTTTAAGTCATTTTTGACGTTTTTACACTGTTTTGCTCAATTTTGTAAGACATTTTTATCATATCTGTCTGTTCTTCATTAATTCTTTTTCAACAACAGTGTAATTAACAAGGATCAAAATGTCTTTTATATTACAATTTGACAAAAAACAAAAATTTGACGACCGGTATATTATAAATATGTAAAATTAATTTCTTAATTAGAAAAACTTGAACCCCGCATTATTATATAAGTACCGATTTTATTAATCAAAACAATTTCAATTATGAATTGCTCAAACAGTAAAATTTACCTAATAAAATTCTGTAAAAGGGGTTAAAAATAAGTAACATATCAAATTAATAAATAAAATATAAAATTATTTTTATTAATATTAAATATTTAAATTTAAAAAAATATTTTACATTTATTTTATAGTAAAAGAAGAAATAAATGTCATTTTTTACAACTAAAGGTTAAATTACAAACTCTAATGACCGTTGTTTTTTTCTTTACATATGTGTCAATTACTTTATTAACCAAAAATAAAAGTTTTTCTAACAAGTGCTAAAAGTGACAGTTTCCGCAAAAGTTGGAAACATGATTTTTTCTACGACTCCATTAAAAAACACTGACTTTTAAACATTTATTGTTTTAGTAACATAATTTATAACAAAGAAATAATACATTTTTAAATTAGGTATTATTAGTTATAGTAATATTAAATATGCAACTCGTTTTACCTTTTCTGTCATGCTTTTGATTTGCTTCTTCTTGGACCAGTTTAAAAATTGGGTATATTGCTGCTGGGGTCCTTCCTTTGATTTACTTGTTAATAGGCTCATATTCACCTCATTGGCAGCTTTTACAATATCTCCAGGAAGCTCTTCGTCGGAATAATCCATTGTTTTATTGTTAAAAACTCTTAAGTCTTAGAAATATTTTAAGAAACTTTGTCGACTTAGAACATTACTTTTGTTAAAAATAATACAAAACTAAACCCGGTTTTATTGTTATTTGACTTAATATTTTAAAAATTGTTCAGAAACCTCTAAATAATTTGTTAAGAAAAATTGCGGGGTTGTTTAAATATAAGCATCCAAATTAAAACGTATTGTAATTAAAAAGTGATCCAATTTATTATTAAGCCGATTCGATACAGTATTAAGGTATAAATATTATGTAGAGAGTTATAATTTTCCGCCCTAGTGCGGAGAAATTACTTTACCGCAATAGTGCGGGAAAGTGACAGTTTTCGAATTAAAATTCGTGCACGATAGTAGACAAATATGCACGGTCGTGTAAAAACCATAATTTTGATCAATTTTCGCAACAAACAAAAAAGTATTTAGCTTCTAAAAGGAATAAAAATATAATTGGAAACTGGATTCCTCTAGTTATTACTAAAGTTACTAATTCTTATAATAAAATATTTTTTCTTTATACACCCTGTGTAATTTCGTTTTGCTTATAAGATAATTTTATTTATGTCAACGAGAAAAATTAGTTTCCTGCAGTCCGCAGTGCAGTCGCCGCATGCAGCTGACGGAGTATAAACTCGTTTTCTATGAAGCATCAGACGCATCCAAAATCTCATTATAATAGAATCGTTTTTTAACTCGGAAATAAGTGAATATTGTTGGTAGGCTAAGGTATTATTAAAGTAAAATAAGAATAAGTCAGAAACATTACTAAAGTGCATATACAAAGACAATCGATTAAGTTCTTGTTTTCATTAATACTTATTATACATAAGCTTATTTTTAAACAGGAATTTATGAGTTTTTTTTGCAGTGTATTAAGAACTTTAGAGTTAGTTTGCACTTAATTTCTTCTTATGTTTTTATTTTAGATAGTTGCGGCCTCAATA
>JAHBCN010010507.1:0-31461 GCA_019359885.1 Listronotus oregonensis | reverse complement strand
TAAAAATTTTTTAAAAAAAAAAATAATTTTGGGGGAAAAGTTCCTTTTTTAGGTCAATCTAAAATAGTAGTGGGCGGGGCACCGTAACTTAAGGGGTTACATTTTTTAAAATTTTTTTTCATGAAAAAATGAAACTTTTAATTCAAATTCTGTACTGTAAAAGATACATTTTAAGAAAAATTTTTGGAAATGTGTATTTTTTTGGTCAATCAAAATAGAGGGGGGGCCCGCTTAAGGGGTTACATGGGTTTCGTCGGTCAACAATTTATTTTTCATGTAAAAAATGAAACTTTTAATTCAAATTCTGTACTGTCATAAAGATACACATTTGCAGGGTTGTAAAAAATCTGTTTAAAAAAAAAAAAAAAAATCGCGTTTAAAAAAAAAACATGATTTTTTTGTTTTTTTGTAAATACCAAGGTTTGTAACGTGTCCTTATTTTAAACATTTTATCCCTAATATTTTTCATTTTTATAAACCCTTATATTAAATATTTACCGCGAGAAAGCACTTGCACTTTCTTGAAAATCCCTGTCAAACACGCAGATTTACCTCTACAAAAGGGGAGGAAGCAGGCGTCATTTCCTAGTTAAGATCTGGCGCGCGAGCATTGTTTTTCGGCAACGAAAATTTTGATATTGTGTAAAAAAAAAAATATAGTTTTTTAATATGTCGTTTCGAAGAAGTGGTAGAGAGAAAGAGCTTATCTGGCTTTTTTTTTAAAGAAAAATCGGGGAAAGCGGGGGAAAAACCCGGGGATGTCGCGCTACATGTAAAAAATGTAATTTGGAAATGCAAGGTTGGGGTGGAGAGGATGAAAAAGCACGGGAAAAAAAAAGAAAAAAAGTAAATAATGAAGACATCGATACTATCGATACTTATAGGGCCTCATTCTCGTCAACGTTATCACAATCTAGTTTTAACCAAAAACCCCTTTTTTTTTGTTGTTAATTTTAAAAATGGTGTTAAATATGTTTCCCCAATTTTCCTGTTTGGAAATTTTTAAAAACTTTTTTTAAACAAGTATCAATGTTTTTTTGGTGAACTTTATGTGTCACGGAATTTCCAATTTTTAAAACTTTGGAATTGATACGTTTTTTTAACCAAACACTATTTAAAAAAAAGGATGAAAATATTTTCGAAAAAATCATTTTTTTTTTTTTTATCCAATAACTATTAAGGGGATGTAACTATGAAAAAAACACCTTTATTTCTCAAAAATGGCTCATTCAAGATTTTTTATTTTTTCAATTTTTGAAAAAACTTTGGAATTGATACGTTTTTTAACACTAAACACTATTTTAACAAAAAAATTTTTGGGGGAACAATATTTTTGAAAAAAATGCTTTTTTTTTTTTTTTTTCCAATAACTATTAAGGATGTAACTATGAAAACAACACCTTTTATTTCTCAAAAAAAATCATTCAACGATTTTTTATTTTTTTTTTTAAATTAAATCGTTTTTTTTGACGGGCTCTATCAAACCAAACTAGAAAAATTATAAAAAATTTCCTGACACATAAAGCGCACCAGACCCAATGTGTTTTCGGGTACTTTTTATACATCTATCATTATGGACAAAAAGCCTCATATTGTTTTTTTTTAATTCAGGTACAACGTACTTCAAATAAATAGTCAAAATTGATTAGGTACTGAAACTCCAAACTAGTGTTTCTTTACAAATATTACAATTAAATTTGTTTTTTTTTTTAATATTTTCTGCAATAATACTTCTATCTATGTGTACTTTGTTCTTGTAATAAATTAATTTACTATACTAACGTAAATTATTTTTGTTTCGATTTTTCTTTATAACCCAAATTATTTTTTATTTTTTATTTTAATCATGATTTAAATTTAAAAAAATCAAAGGATTTAAATCGTGATTAAAATCAATTGATTTAAATCCTTGCAACCCTGCGACATTTGATAAAGAAGTTCTGAAATTTTTGTAAAAAAATATTAAAAACTCTGCCATTCGTTTGCGGCGACCCCTCGGGAAAAAGGTGCGTCCGCGTTGGCAGAAGAACTTTTTACAGAATCATCTGAAGTGAAAAAAAATGTGTTTTAGTTAAAACCATAAACTAGGACATGGACGAAGGAAAACAAATTGGATTTTTGGCAGAACTTTTTACAAAAAAATGATAATTTCGGTGAAAGTTTCGCTACATTTTTTTTTCAATAGTTGTAATCAAAAAAAAAAAAATCCTTCGTCCAAGTCCATGTGAATTGTATCTCGAAGACCTGTGTAAAATTTCATAAAGATCGATTGCGTAGTTCTCGAGAAATTTTGTCTACCGACTTTGAAAACGTAGTTTCGAGATAAACGCGTTTGAAGTTTTAAGTGATAATAAAAGTGGGATTACATTGAATCGCCGATTCCTGCGCGTGATTGGGAATGGTTTTCGAAAGCTCTCCGCATGCGGTAGTAGTTGCCCTTAGAGAGTGGAAGAAATGGACAAGAAGAACGAACTAACAATAGACCAGCAGCTGCTCCGGCATACCTGCGGCGCGCTTAGCCTAGCTGGCCTTGAGCGCTCGACTTCTAAAGGCTCTATCTCCGAAACTATTACTCGCATCAATTTAAGACAATATTCTAGAAATGTTGTAAAATTTAATAAGATATAAAAAAAAATATTTTATGAAACGGTGAAACCCATGTAACCCCCTAAGGGGCGCCACGAACCTAAAGATGAGGAATTTTGAAATATGCTTAAATATCCATATCTCAATTTATAAATTCGAAAAAGGAATAAGACCGCTGAGTGAGGTGGCGTCATGGCTCGCGCTCGCACTTTTTATGCAGAGATGAACTGAACGTTAGGCTGTCCCATCCGTGTATGGGGATTTTTTTGAGCTACGGCTACGCAAGTGGTATCAAAAGTTGCGTTCTGATACAGAGGTTACGATTATCATTAAATTTAATTAAATATTTGTCATCTTGAGGCCTCTCCCTCTTAAAGTTTCTAAAATTGGCCATTTAGGGGTTCCTAACATTAACTCTAAATAAATCATACAAAATTTTGAGCTACGGCTACGCAAGAGGTATCAAAAGATGCGTTTTGATACAGTGATTACGATTATCATTAAGTTTAATTAAATATTTGTCATCTTGAGGGCTCTACCGGTCCTTGAAGTTTCTAAAATTGGCCATTTTTAGGGGTAACTAACATTAATTAACTCTAAATAAGTCATACAACATTCTGAGCTACGGCTATGCAAGAGGTATCAAAAGATGCGTTTTGATACAGCGATTACGATTATCATTAAGTTTAATTAAATATTTGTCATCTTGATGCCTTTACCGGTCCTCGAAAATGGGAATTTAAGTGACTTTTAGAAAAATAAGAATGCCGGTAAAGCCCTCAAGATATTTTTTATCTTTTTTTTATTATTTTTGTGGTAACCTACAACTTATAATGCAACTTTTGAGGGGTCTTGTGTAGCGAAATTTAAAAATAAAATATTACAGGACACCCTACTGAACGTTATTATTGGGGTTAATAGGGTATTATCTTGTGTTCATTCGATAATAGAAGCTTATAAATGTGATAAATGTTGTTATTAAATTTAAAGTTATCAAATTTTAGAGGTCGCTATTTTATGATAAATTACAAATTACATTATTACAAAAAAACTAAAAATACCAATATTTTTATTTTATTAATTTATTTCCATAAACATAATATAGAGAAAAAATGCGGAACAAAAAATAAACAAAATCAGCCAACCAAAGAAAAGCTTGAAAAAATAATTGATTAAAAACACAAGAAAGAATAGCAAAAAAAATTTTAAAGTTTTCATTTGAATTTAAAAATATGAGCATGCTTGGCCTTCTTTAAGTTTATTTTATTTCGACGTGTTGTAATTATTATTTGTCCCGCCTTTGAAAAAAGTCGTTCACATTTCATAGAATCTAGAATTCTATAGAATAAGATTATTTAGAAAAAATAGATGTAAGTTCAATAATCAATTAATTTACTCAAACTAAAGCAAGAAAGAAGTTTATTATTTAATACATCAATTCAATTTATGATAATTACTATAATTAGTATAGTCATACGTGGGTGTTTTTTTTGTTAAAAATATTTTTTCATGTTTATTACAATATTTTTATTATAATAAATTATTATTTTATTTTTAGCATGTATTATATTGTGGTGTAAATAAAATTGAATTTATTGACTTAAGAAAAAAATATACGTTATAACGCTATTTTTTTATTTATTATCATAAAAATGATTAGGGGTTGCATGTACTATTTTTGTTATTCTTAAGCTCCGTGCATTTTAACTAAAAATGATATGTAGGGTAACGGGAACTTTCTTTAACAAAATAATTTAATTTATAACTGCAATGAAATATTAAACAAAATCATATTTAAGAATTTTAATGCCTAGGCCCTAGGACGCTAATTGGTTTAAAGTCCAGGGCGCCAAAATTGATAAGAACGGCCCTAATAGTGGGGTCAAATCCATCCAGGAGAAAGCAACTCGCTGTACACAGGTCCCACTCTAATTTTAAGATCTTCCAGTGCACTCTATATAAAATTACTTATTACTTAATAGAGCAAGAGCCCGCAAAAGTCAGACCTTTATTATTTTGTAAGGTGTAAAAATCATGAAAACTGTCTGGCTAATGGGGTAACATCTTCTGATAGTCTTCTCAGTAACATATATAAAATTCAGTTTTTTTATACAGTAACAAAAGTATAATTAAAATTTATTAAATTTTAGGGGTGTCTGGCAGGAGGTTGATACTGTTTTAACTATCTGTCAATGGATGACGACATTTCTTATATTATTCCGAAGAAAATACAAAAAAAAAACTAAGCTTTATACTGTTCCGTGACACCCCGTATAAAAACACGGATCCTGGTTTTACACCTTTTTATTGCAAATCAGGTTCACAAACGTTTCTATGGTAACAAACAAATTCAACCTAACGTAATTTTGACTGTTTAACCTCTAACTATCTGTCAACTTGTGTTCTCTTCAAAAGTCAAAAATAAACTGGCCTGTGCGCATTCCTTCGCGCTTTATATAGTAATGTGGAAAAGAATGGAAAAGTCTAGAATTAGCTGGAAAAATTATTTTTCTACAGCATGCAAAAAAAGTGTAAAATGGATGTCTCCAGCGCCCTCAGGATAATCCGCAATGGCCGTCGAAAAAGGGAAAAACTAAGGTAATTTATTCCAAATAAATTATTAACATAAATAAAATAATGCTAACGACCTTTAACAATTCTATTAACTAAACAGATATTTTTAAGGTCCGTAACAAAAGTTTAACGAATTTGAGGTACCTTTGTTACCTGTTACCTGCCAAAGCATAGTCTAAGGATATTTTAATAAAGTCCTCTCACACTTTTAATGTCGCAAAAATACCGCCGTTGACCTTGAACACACCCGGCCCTGGGTGGCCACGCTGCAGCAGACAAATAAGTGTTCCTATTGCGTACGTTCAATGTGAATAGTCTAACTCCCGGTTAACGATATGTTATACGGGGGGCGTTCTATTAAGAATGTGTAATAATATGAGTAAGATTGTTAATGTTTGTATTATATATTTATTTTTTATAAACCATTATTGACAAATAAATTACTTTGTAAATGTTTTAAATAGTGTATAAGCGTGCAAAAAACGATTCCGTTAACTAACTGTCTGGACTGAAGGCACTGCACAAACTACGTCACGGCTAAGCCGTGAGGCTGGGTAGCCAATAGGCAGGAAAGAAATTTTACGCAACACTCTTGAGTGAGTAGATTTTATTACAAAATCTTTAGACTTTGGCCAAAAAAGTAACCACTATCCAAATGTCATAGTGGCTAATCATTCTTACCTGTTTAGGAGCAGAAAAACTTTCAGGTTTTATAAACTAACTAATGTATTGCCGTCGCGCGCTCTTGTGCTATAAGATTTAGTTTAGTTTTACACTTTTACATTGTATTTTTTTTATTGTTGCCATTATTTTATTATCTAAAATGTAGTACTTTGTAGTGTAATATTTGCAAATAAATAAATAAATAAATAAAACCTTTCTGTTATCTTTGATCTTTTAACGATAAAGTGTCTAGCTGCGCTGCACAAAGTAGTTTTATTTGGTGTGTATAAAAATAAAGATTCTTGTTACGCTTTGTTTAAAGGTAGCTTGACTTAGATTATTTTTTACAAAACAAAAAAAGAAGGGCAAAAAGGAGTGCTATTGGAGACTATATTATTTAAATTCACTTACCTTCAGCCACTTCGAGCCAAGAGTCATTTTCCATCGTAATCTAAGTTTCTTGTGCTCCATAGTAAATCGCAAAAAAATCACAAAAAATACTTGCAACAGTCCTGAGTTTTTATCGTATTTTAACGCAACTTAAAAGATATACTTTAAATTTAGAAGTAAAAAAAGCCGAAAGTGACAAAAGTGACAAACATCATACATATTCTGACTGATGACAGTAAAAGAGGTTATAACTGCAATTAAAAAAACCAGTTATTCTGTTTGCAGCTATATATAATTATTTATATGTAAAATAAAAAACAATTCTGGTAACAATTGCATAATATACGGTTTTCTGCTATTTTTGGATTTTATGAATTTTTTTTAATAAAATTACATTTAAGTATCCTTTTGGGGTAGCAAATATACTACCGGAGAAGAGAAATTGTGTTTAATTTTTGTTTTTTCAACCAAATAAACTTACTGGATCTTGGGGTGAATTTGAGTGCTGGGCGGGGGAAAAACGTATAAGTTGATAATTATTTAGTTAAACATAACACACAGAAACAGAAATCTATTGACAAAATACGCAGAAAATCGGGAAAAACAACTTTTTAAATTTTAAAATTTTAAAAAAAATAGGTTAGAAATAAATCTAATATCTGATAACACATTCTTTCTACATTGTCAAATTCAAATAAGTATCAACAGTGTTTCCGGATTAATAATTTTCGGGCCCTCAAATTTTTAATTTTGGGTTTTGTCTAAAATATAATTGGGAAAATAAAAAACTGCTTTTCTTACCAAAACTAACCATGACCGACTAGGGGCTTTGAATTTGTTAAACAGTTTGGGCATGGTTAATTTTTGGGTTTGTTGCGGTTTTTATTTTTCCCCAAATTTTATTTCAGACGTGAAAATGCGGGGAAATTTGAAAAGACCCTGATTTGGCAACACGCACGCTGACGTTCCTTGCAAAAGGGGAGTTTCCATTATATGGAGAAAATCAAGGGAATTTTTAAAATTTTTAAATAAAATAAAAAATATTAAAACACATAATTTTTCTTCTCCGGTAGTATATTTGAATCCCTAAGGACACTGGGAAAATGACTATATAAAAATTTTACCATATAATAAAAAAAAGAAGAAAAACCACTAACGCTGACTTTCCTTTAAATTCGGCTAATGTCGTCCAGACCCCCCCCTTACATTTTGTCGGGTATGGGAAACCCAAATACAACAGCACGAAGTGTTTACCCGCCAGACTACTTACTAAACCAAAGTTGCCTTTCTTCGCTAATCTGGCAAATTTCTTTCCATCCACTTTCTTTTTTTTTTATGAGTGTACAAGTAATTTTTTTAAAAAACCTTTAAACCCTGTTAATATACTGCCTTTTCATTCCTTATGATAACATGATACGTTGGTATTTGCACGTAATATAATAAATTTAATTTAAAAAATTAAATAAATTTTTATTTAATTTTAAAAATTAGTATTAATTAATAAATATAATTATAATAAATAATTATAATTATATTAAAAAATTTATTTTTAACAAAAATTTGGAGTTTTAATTTTCCCCCTAAAAAATTTAAAAAATACAATTTTTTTTAATTTTGAATTTTTTACAAATTTAATATTTGAGTTTAAAAAATGTATAAAACGTATGGGTTTTTTTGGGGTTTTTCGATTTTTTGCTGTTTGCCCCCCAATTTTGGGGTTCTCAATTCTGTTCATAGAAAAATACGTGTTATGGGCCCAGGATGAACGCGTGGGGGTTTAAGGATAATTAGCAATTGTTAAAAATTAACAAAGGTTTAGAATGTTTAAAACGTCATTGTCAGTGTTATTCAATGATTTTAGTAGGCACCTGTCAAAAACTGACATTTTGTTAAACATTCTAAACCGTTGTTAACTTTAACAATTGCTAAGTCCATTTCTTAATTTAAAAACAACATCAATTTTTTTAGTCTGACACCCAGCCCCACCACTTTTTTATGGGCCTGTGTTATTTACATTTTTATTTGTATAAAAAAAAACAAGATTTTTTTTATACAATGATTTAAAATCTAAGTAATTTCACTAAATGGTCTCAAGTTATGACCTAAAAATTAGAGGAGACATAAACTAAAAAAAAAAATATGCTTAGTAAGCTATTTTAATTTTTTTACTTTATTTTTTTTTAAAAAAATCATTTTTTATAAATAATAATTATTTTGAGTTAAATGATCATGGATATTCATAAAATAAAAATTTTTTTTGGCAAATTAGTCTTCTAGACTTACAATTAGATGCAACCTATAATTTTCTTTTCAAGCCAATTTTTTTTTTACTTTTGGCGCCAATTTACATCCAATGCTGCTTGGCCGTACGGGTATAACGAAGCGTCGGCGTCTTCAGCGCCGAGAGGGGCCGCGCTGGCGTCGCCAGGCCGCCGGCAAAATGATTGTTTATCATAGAGTTTTAAGATATAGAATTTAAAAAAATAACATTTATAACAAGGAAATTTAAAAGAACAATAAACAAAATGCATATTGTTTAGGGTAAATATTCTAAAATGCTAAAATTTCACAGTTCACGATACTTTTTTAAAATAGGTTTTGTGGCACACAGATAACTACTACTATGAACTCCCCCCTAATTAACATAGAGAAATGTCATGTAAAAAAAAATATCTCTTTTCTATCTTCTGTCAAAAGCTTTTGGTTTACTTTGATGAACTTTTATTTTTCTCAAACAATCTTTTCTATTGACAATCTCTCCACTTTCTTTTAAAAAAGGTTTTTTGAACATCTTCCACTGGAAATTTAAACTTTAAAATTTTCCATTGTTTACCCTACTTATTTCTGGCACTTCCGATGATTTTCAAAAAATACTTTTCACAGGGGGGATTTTTCCATAAAGTACCATGTACAATAGTCTAATTGCTTGCTTTGTGTTATTCTGTTATCTAAATTTTTTGTCTGGTCGCTTTTTTGGTGACACTATACTCCCTTTTTTTGTTAATAGCGAGTGTGCACGTGTTAAAAACAAGCATTTTGTAACTGTAACACTGGACACTGAAAAAATAAGAATACGCAATTGAAATTTTAGAAAGTTTAAAGTTTGCCATCTATCTATACTATCACTATCACAGGTAGACAGTAATCAAACCTAATTGTTTTGTAAATAATGGCCGTCGGTAGTCATTGGGAAAGGGCAGACTGAATTAGCCTAACAACTCCTGAATATATATATACAATATATATATATATATATATATATATATATATATAATATATATATATATATATATATATTATATATATATATATATATATATATATATATATATATATATATATATATATATATATATATATATTTTAAAAATATATATATATATATATATATATATATATATATATATATATATATATATATATATATATATATATATATATATTATATATATATTAATATTATTAGTTATGGATATATCAATATTTATAATTTATTTATATATATTTAGTTATACTCAACTAAATATAAAACATTTATTTTAGTAGGAATGATAAAAATATTATAAAAAAGTCTATAATTTTAGTTGATCACAACACAAGAAATGTAATATTTATTAATCTAATATGAATAAGAAGAAATATATCTAGATATATAAATATATAAAGATACATATAACAGCGCGCCTATGGTTTACGATTCTTAAGCCATTTCGTAAAATTTTATTACTATCGCTTGCAATGAAACAGAGTATAAACAACTAGAGACCCGATATGCGCTTTTTTTAAATAAAATAAACAATAATAATAACTAACTAAATTTTGGCGTAGAAATTGGGCTACTCTTCCTTTTAGTCTATTACGTACCTTCGCCCCCGTTAAGAGATTTTAGATATTTTAAGACTTTTTCTCACGTATCTAAGAGAAACGACAAAGTATCAAAATCTTCGAAAAATGCTTGTCTGAAATATTAGAAAATTTTTTTTAATTTATTTTCCAAATATTTTTGAAATTAATGTTTGACCTATTTGCAGTTAAAATTTTAATACTAATTTATTGACTCCCTGTAGTAATTACTTATGTAAGTATACCTACTTATAAATACTAATAAAAATTGACTTATGTACCAACGGTAATATTAATTTTCAAACTTATATACCGTGACCCCTTAAACTTAAGAAAACTACCGTCTAAACAAAACAACCCCAGTAATAATGATTAGGTAGGTAGGCAGGCATACCACACTGTTAAATCGTTAAGCGTTAAACAAACCTACAATGGGCTGTTACTTAACACCCGATGCACCAGCCCGTCGCTGGCTTCCGCTTCCTTCCGGTGTGCCCTTCGCTTTAAAAACCAGTTGAAATCCTGCGCTGTTGCCAAGAGTACTTTTAAATATATTTTCTCTAAAATAATTTCTTAATATATTATTAAATGTCTACGGGCTGGTTTATGCAGACAAGTTTAAATCTGATTTAACTTTTATTTAAATATATTTACATTTACCTTACGCAAGGGCAGAAACACGAAAATTTGGTCGGGTTGGTATTAATCCAGGAATTTTTATTTTAAATGTCAAATGTCTTTAGCAAAATGACATTATTACAGTTCTTCCATTTTTTATGTTTGGACAAGGTTTTGACTGTTTTTTGTGCTTGGTTTGTTATTGTTTTTGTATTTTTATGTATTATTCGAATAGAAATAAACGTTAAAGGTTGAAGTTGACAGCTCGGTCTAGAGGAATTTTAAGTTTGGTTATAGTGCTCGCGCATGCTTAATTTCATTATTATTTAATTTAACTTTATAAAAAATTAAATTTTAAATTGTCTGCATAAACCAGCCTGTCGTTCTTATTACATATCTCGTGTAGAAATTAATAATACAAGCTCCGGTCTGACGCACGCAGTGTATATATTACACGAAATGTTCTTCCCCTCCCCTACATAACTTCGTTATCGTTCCATATAATGGTATGATATTTTAAATTCAGGTAAGTATTCTTATTACCTGTGAAAAAATTAAAAAGGTTATGTCAAGTGGTTTCTGAGTTATTGTAACGTTTCTTTTTATCCGTTACAATATAATGTATAAAAATCAGTTAATGCTTTACGATCTTTGTTATTTCTTTTAAATTTCAGGTGAGCCAATGGTCACTTAAGATTTTATCATATCTCATTTATTGAGAGGTTTTTATTCTGTAAAAACTTCACAATTCCAGTTTAGTCAAATTGATCGCCCTGTATAGGTTGCCCTATCGAGTATGGTTGGTTGCATACCGTTGCATAAGTAACTGTTTAATTAAAATTGGTTAAACGTTTTTTTTATTAAATGACATTTGTAATTGTATATTCTAAAACTTGTAATAAATAATATATTTAAATTCTGGCAATAATTTATTGTAAATTACAAGATAATTGTTTTTGTTAAAATAATAATTTAAGCGGTGTTTTTACTTTTTAGGATATACTTTAAAAAAACCGTATCAATAGGGTGATAACTTCAGTTAAACTTTGACTGTTGATATAATTATTTATTACCTATTTTTGCTTTTCAAATAATAGTAAATTTAGAGATAGAACCTACTTTAGAATACAACAAATTATATTTTAAAATGTGTTTAATGTAGAGAATTTTTTGTATATACTGTATTTTGATGTGTTCGAATAACAACTTGACTTGTGTAGTATTTCCGTCAATCCCGTTCTCTTTCTTTCGGTAACCGAGGTTATATAAACCCCAAAATCCTTGTGATTTGGTCACTTTTAAAAGCCTAGGATAAATGAATTTGCTAGACCAAAAGTAAAAAAGTGAATCTGTGTTCTTTTAGTTCAATATAAGTCATGTATAGTAGGTAATAATTAAATACCTTTATAGGTGGTGAATTTTTTAAATTTAAGAAAACGTTTTATTATTTAATATAGTTTTATTTTTGTCTATAAATTAAATAAATTTTTCAGAAGCCAGATTGGGCATATCTTAAACCGGGTCTTTCTTTTGTTACAGCACAAAGATTTTTATTATATTTTGATAATTGTTTATACAGGGCATTCAAAACATAAGATTAAAAATGAAATTGAAAAAACTGCCAAATATTAATTTTTTCAAATGGAAACCCTCAAAGTTTATACTTTTATCTTATTTAAAATTAAAAATGAGGGTAAGTTTGTGAAAAGTTGCCTATTCTAAAATTTTGTAGTTTTTGAAATATTGGCAAATATAATATTTTTCTATTGCAAAAATGCTGTTGTCTGCTGTATGGCTCTTAAGTTTTATTAATAGTTGGTCATAACAGCGTTTAAAAAACAATCAAGCACTACAGAATGTCACTATTTCCTAAAAAAATCTATTTGTTTATACTATGGGCCGTTTATCTTGCGACACTTATATCTTAGAAAATATATAGGAGATGAAGCAAAGAGTTAAATGAAAAATTAATTGACTAATTACAGTATTTAATTTATTTCATTTTATTCTTTCATATTTCACACATTCTGTGGTACTTGATTGTTTTTTAAACGCAGTCATGGCCAACTATTAATAAAACTTAAGAGCCATATAGCAGTATATAGCATTTTTGTAATAGAAAATATTATATTGCCAATATTTCAGACACTACAAAATTTTGAAATAAGCAACTTTACACAAACCCTTATTTTTAATTCTAAATAAGATAAAAGTATAAAATTTGGAGATTTCCTTTTGAAAAAAATATTTTTGGCAGTTTTCTCAATTTTATTTTTAATCTTATTTTTTGAATGCCCTGTATAAACAAATATCAAACTATAATGAAAATCTCTTAAAGTAGGTTCTTTTCATTAAAAAATCTAATTGAAATTAAATAATAAAGGATTTTTTATACGAAAAATTGATAATTATTTTAGGATCCGCAAACGTATTTTTTTTATATAAAATTTGAAATATGTCAAAACGGTAAAACTTAAGGACATTATATATAAAATATGTTCAGAATTTCACGTAAAATCAAAAGATGCAATAATATACAGGGTAACCCATTTAAGTTAAAAAAGTTGCGATGATTACGGAATTACGGAAAATGAAGTACCCTGTATATACAAAAGAAAAATATTTTTAAAATATAAATTAAACTAAGAAACTTTTATCTGGAACTGAGTTTCTGCGGTCATAATTGTCTTAAAATTTAAAATACGGGCAGTATTTTATTACATTAATTAAACTAAGAAAAAAGAGTTCGTCTAAAAACACATGTAAAATAGGGACCAATTTACTATTCAAAAATCTCGACCTCTTAAAGTAGGGAGATATAACATAAGACAAAGTTCTTTTTAACATTGACAAATTTTTTATCAGTTTTTTTGTATTAATAAAAAAACTGTCTGTATTTATAAAATAAAGACATTTATTAATACAGACAAGGCAGGAAAAACCTTGCCAAGTCAAAAAAGGACCTGGTCAAATTTTTAATCTCACTTTTTGAAGAGGACGAGATTTTTGGATAGGAACTTGACCCATATTTTAAATAAGTGTTTTTAATATCATTTACTTTTCCATTAAAATCGCTACATTTATGACCACCTATTATGATCAAAACATGGCAACGTTGCCATTCTTGGGCTCTTCACTGCATCCTGGCTCGTGAGAACCTTCATTCATTTAACAATCCGTGGGAATAACTTGTTACTATTTAGGGGGTGTAGGACAACCGTGCATTCATAGGCCTGCTTTTTTGTGCTTATATTTTTGACCTTTAGACACATGGTGTCATCTCGAAAAGGACGGTTGTTCCACAGGAAACCAAAAAATACCTAACCATTTTATAGGAGTTTTTTTGACTATTAAAAATACTTAGGTAGACTGGCATTTTCGAATAATGGCTAAAGTAAAAAAATGGTACCTTGTCGGATATACGAACATTAATACAACCTTTTTTTTAGTTAAGAATTGATTTTGAACGTAAAATATTTATTTGTCGAAGTTTCGACTTATTTAAGGTCATCGTCGGGGAAATATAAATAAGTTTTTCAGTTTAAACAAATTTAAACCAAGTCTATTTTTTGACATATTAAGTTGTATAGTAAATTTTGTCATTCGACAGAAAAAAAATTATTGTGCAAAATACATTGTGTTATTCGATATAATCTACCTAAACTTCAATACAGTTATTTTAGTGATCTTCTTATTTATATATAGTTTTTATTCCAAAAGTGGTTATCCGAAGAAATTTTGAAATACACTTCCACGGCTGCAATTTTCTCTTTGTTCCATGAAAATCGAATCTGTTGCGTGAATTTTGAGACATGAGAACAGCTAAGAGTCACAGGGAGCTAAATGTGGCGAATGGGGAGGATGTTGCAACAAGCCGTACTTTTGTTTACTGATTTATGTTATGGTTTTTTAAGCTGTGAAAGAGGGTGCGTTATGTTGATGAAAAATTATTTCTTTTCTTAAGCATTTTACATTCAGCGGATCCAAAAGGTTACAATAATAGCCTGAGTTTACTGTTTTCACTAGTTCGTAGTTAATTCAAAAACATTATCTTTTAAATTTTTTAAAAAATAATAGGGGGAAAACATGCTGAAAAGTTTTGTGTAATTTACACATTGCTGGATAACTAAAAGAGTCCCTTGGCAATGCTTCCCTAAGCAAAGTGATAGTACTGGCATTAACTACATTTTTTTTGTTCCCCGATCGTGTATTGGCATTGTCTCCTATGTTTGTCTAATCATGGAAGATAAATGATTTGCATATTACAGGGTCGACATTTTCTCCTGTTTTAGGAAACCACTTGCTGAATATTGAAGCTACCAAATGGAGTAATGCTACGTCGCGAGAAATTTTCCCATTTTGAGCGGCATTCTCTACTGTAAAAATCGAATTTAAATGTTAAAGTTAAACTACCCAGAACTAGTTTCTAGTTTTAGTTCTGCTAGTATTGGCTAGTAGTAAGTAATATTTAAAAAAAGAAAGTTGATGATGACCCATCGAAGACGAAATATCGGATTATAATACCATTACCGCCATTAGATAGAGCGCAAATTGTGTATTCAAAATGTAAGCACGCAAGCTTTTTTAAAATTTGTTCTTAAATAACGTTAGTAAAGAAATAAAACGACTTGCCAAAATTTCGGATATCTCCGGAACTACTCGGAACTTTAAAACTTTCCAAACGGCATATTATTGGGCACGTAAATGCGCAAATTTACCTTCATTTAACCGACTTTGTATCTCTTATTCTTTTTGAGTGATTTATTCTTGTTTCGTACACTCGCGTTTCATACACCCCAAAAATTCACCCGAAATATTCTTATTTCGTACACACGTCTCTGATGGTTCTTAAGAGTCCATTTGCGCCGCGATAATTGGATCCAATTTGGGGTTCGGGGCATAATGTTTTTCTCAAAAACGGTATAAGTTATCGATAATTTTCAAAAAGTATATAAAAGTCAACACTTAAATCTAGGCTTCTGATGGAATAGTTTTTTAAATTTGGATTTAGTTTTTAATATTTCCTTAAGTGAAAGTCACCCTAAAATCGGTTATGTCAAAGATAATACTACTACGAATAGATGGTTCATTTAAATGGGGCGTTTTGAATCAGTTCGAAGATATCAATGCTTCCGTAAATGCGAATAAAATTAAGTCGGTAACCCCTGCCCCAGCGAAACAAACCGTGCGACATTGCCAATGTCTGTCGCTTGTACCTTATTCGGAACACGAAGTAGCGAAAGCGGGCGGCTAAACGGATTGTGTTTTTTTTAGTCGCGTTTCATCACGCCAATAGTAAAGGCCTGCCGGCAACACTGTTTAACTTTCGTTCAAGGATAACGCGGAAATCTCTCGATGGACATCGGCTCGCATTAGCCAAAGTCCATAAGGGGTATCAAAAATATAGCATTGAATGGTTCATCTTATCCGTAGTAGTATTATCTTTGGTTATGTTTAGGTACTATTTTTTTTCTTAATTCGACTCATATTTTAGAAATCCGTTACAGCAGAGGCATAGATTATTTCCTTGCCTTTAAAATGGTGTATAATTTATGTCATTTAAGTGAAAAATAGTTACCGAAAAACGTTATCTTCTGTAGGCTTGCAATCGAAAACAACATCGCATCGATACACCAAATTTGGAAGAACCTAAATATAATATAATATTTTTAATGCGGCTATACGAAAATTGTGGTAGTGGGAGTTTGTTAGTCTACGCCCACCGTCTCCGCGTCCTTTCGCTCGACCCCTAAGGTGTAGCGTAGGTAAATGCACTCTTAAAATATGAAAAAAATTAAAACTACTTTTATAACTTAATATCAAAATATATATTGCTCATATAAGATGCAGAAATATAAAATATTTATTTGATATATAATTATAGTGATATTAAAATAATCTATTATTAATAATATATGTTTTAACTACCTACCTAAACGGAAAAGTTTACTGTTCCTACTTTTAGTAATTTATCACGTCTGAAATATAATTGTGGAAAATAAAAAGCCGCTTTGACTAACCAGAACTAACCATGACCGAACAGAATTAAGGACTTTTGAATTTGTCTAAGTTATCCTTTCGTAGAGGTAATTAACAAAATTTTAATGATTTTCAATATGGTATTTATTTGGTTGGTGATTTGGGTCGTCACAATGGTCGGTGTATGAAACGAAAAGCATAAAATTTATTAAATAATTTAGTGTACGAAACGAGAATATTTTGGGTAAATTTCTAAAGTGAACGAAACGCGAGTGTACGAAACAAAAAAACACTTTCCTAGATGACCCTACTGGCCTTCCTTATCTTGGACACGTTGCGTATAATTCTAGTCAGTGTTGCAAAAGTAATTACTAACACAAGAGTTCTTGTTAAGTTACAATTATAAAAGAGTAAAATTCATTGAATACCACAATAAAAACAAATTGTAGTTAAAATAGCCGCATAATTATAACTATTTGTTACCGCATTAAATTTTAAAATTAAACAAAATATAGGTTCAAATTCCGTCTATATTTTTTACTGTCAAGGACATCCTGTTTGGAGACGTAAAACGTGTCCAATTATAGAAAATTATAAGGATACACATGCACATAGATATGTGTATGTTTCTCGATCACGTTTACCAGTTTCTATTGAAAAAAGATCCTTCGTTTGACTGGGTTTACATCGTAGATCGTAGTAAATAGTATGGGTAAAGATTAGGTTGTTTTTTAAAATTATTTAATTTGTTTCAAAAATTGGTGGGTTCTGGAACCATGCTCTGCCCATCTCAGCATGCACTTCTAATATTTATTGAATAAGGTTTGGGTGTTTAACTTTAGATGTGTCTTGACAAATGTTTGCCTATTTAAATAAAAACCACTATACCTATACTTAAAGTGTCCTAAACGCTTTGTATTTTAACATCTAGGTAGGTATCAAAAAATTATTTATAGGATAACCCAAGTCTAAGTAAAATTATGACCAAATTAGATTTACTTCATACATCACTCATTTATTATTTACATCATGTATTCTCGTATTTTTAACATACTATATGGTCATTCATAACTATGCATATTATAATGTGCTATAGTAGTAGGGCACCTGAAAAGTTTCTAGAGAATGAAACCACTTCGGTGCTGGTCTCGGGTATAGCGACTGCATGTGCTTAGCCCCATTAAACCCTATAAACTAGCAGATCGCTTGAGACAGAAAAAAATTACACCAAAATTCTTACAAATTTAATTTTAATTTCTATTTAATTTTTTATTTAAGATAATTTCGATAACGGTGTTCTTTGTGCCTAATCTCCCATTGTCTTTTATACCAATCCTCCCATTAGTCTGGTTCCTTCTACAAGTCTGCAGACTCATTTTCGGTTGCCCAAATAATGCCTGTCTTTTGTGATTTAACGCTTCACATTCACACAGTATGTGGTAGGCTGTTTCTTCCCCCTCGTCGCACATTCTGCAACTTGGGTCCCCATTGTATGAGCCTGTCTTGTGTAGGTGTCCTCTTAGGTGATCGTGCCCTGTTAGCAACCCTACTGTTATGCGAAGTCTTTTCCTACTTTGTCTTCGTTCTTTGGGATGGGTCTCTTATGAAGGCCTTTCCATGTCTTATTCTTCCGAGGTTCTCCCAGTATTCCATGTGTTTGTTTCGGATCCATTCCCTTGTTTGCCCTCGTACTGTGGTTTTGGTCTCTCCAAGGGCAGGTTCTGGTCCAAAGTATGGTGTGGATGATCCATGTCTCGCTAGCTCATCCGCTTTTTCGTTGCCTTCTATTCCCAAATGTCCTGGTACCCACAGGATACTTACTCTGTTGCGTTCTCCCAGGACCACCTGTTCTTTTTGGCATTCCCATGTCAGCTTGGACGTCACCTTGGGGTTTACTAGTACCCCTAGTGATGCTTGGCTATCTGTTATTATGCAGATCCGCTTGTTTTTGTAAGCCCTCCTGTTATTTTCTTTTGCACAGTGCAGTAAAGCATAAATTTCTGTTTGAAATACAGAAACTGTGTTTTCCTAGTGGAATGGAGAATTGTGAATTCCTTATTTTACTGTACACGCCCGCTCCAGTTCCCTGCTCGGTTTTCGAACCATCCGTATACCAGATGACGTCTCCAACCGTGCCGGGGAGATCGGGTTGCTGCCACTCACTTCGACCTGGAATTTTTACCTCGAAGTTTTTGTTGAATGAGTATTGGGGAATCATCTGGTCTGTTTTCTCGTCCAGGATGTTGCCGCCAACCTGACTCATTATGTTGTTGTGTCCCAAACTAGCGTAGACACCAGTTGGCTTTTGTTGCAGTCGGAAATAGCTCATTCTTGCCTCTCCCATCACTATGAGGTTAAGTGGTGAAAGGATACCGGTGGTAAACTTGACACCGAATTGTGGATAGGTGTGTAGGGGGACAACCCGATCTCCCCAACATGTTTAGAGACATCATCTAGTACACAGATGGATCCAAAACCAAGCAGGAAGCTAAAGCGTACGTGCTCAGAATTCTCAATTTCACTGGGAACACAAGTTTTGTGTTTTAAACGGAAATATATGCTTTACTGCACTATTTAAGAGAAAACAACAGAAGGACCTATAAAAATAAGCGGATCTGCATAATAAGAGACAACCAGGCATCATTAGAGGCACTAGCAAACTCTAAGGTAACGTCCAAGCTGGCATGCCAAAAAAAACTGGAAATCTTGGGAGAACGCAACAAACTAACTCTGTGGGCACCAAGACATTCGGAAATGTCAACGAAACAAAAAGCGAGCGGATGAGCTAGAGAGACAAGGATCATCCACAACATACATTGGACCAGAACCTGCCCTTGAAGTGACCGAAACCACAGCACGATGGCAAATAGGGAATGGATCCGAAATAAACACGAGGAATAGTGATCCAGCATCAGTAGAACAAGATATGAAAAAGGCTTCATAAGGGGCCCATCCAAAAAAATGAAGGAAGAACTACTCAGAAAAGACTTCGCCTAACAGTAAGGCTGCTAACAGGTCATAATAACCTAAGAGGACATCTACACAAGATAGGCTCATTTAATGGGACCAAGTTGCAGAATGTGAGAAGAAGGGGGAAAAACAGCCTACCACATTCTGTGCGAATGTAAAGCGTTCAATTACAAAAGACAGGCACTATTTGGGCAACCGGAATAAATCAAGCAACCAGTCTTGGGGTTATACAGACATGCAAAAGGGACAAGACCAGTGGAAGGATTGACACGAAAGAAAATTTGAGATTAGGTACAAAAAGCTCAGGAGGTTGCGCTGCCTCTGGAAGTAAATTAAGACGACTCCTAGAAAAAAAGATGTAACAGCTAACGATATTTCTTTTTTTTATTTGAACTTTCCGCAGCCCCTTTGTCAAGACTTGTTAGATGGGTAATACACGTCTGAAAAGTAAAAAGGCTATTAAGGAGTTTTGTGGTAAATTATATAAAAAATTACTTTTTTAAGAGCTCTCTTTAAAAAGTAAAACACACTTTAAGTAGCCACACAGTATAGAGTTTCCTTAAAAGGTATAAGTAAAAATGAGATGAAATATGGAAAACGTTAAATACCCTGAACGAGATAAAACTATTTAATCTTTTTAATGAAGTTCCAATACATATTATAAAGAAGTTAAAAGAAATCTAAAGATTTATAGGAAGTGTTAAAGGATGGTATTTTTAAAAATATTTAACCTTTAAATTTCAAGTTAATTTTTAATAGCAAAAATGTCTATTATTTGTCAGATTATGTTTGCTCGTTTTTTTATTTTTTTCTTACGAAATCTCAAACATTAAAACAATTTAGTTACACTGTAGACAAATACTAATTGACTTATTAAAAAAACATGTCTCTGCTTTAATCATCCTCGTAGATCTGCTTTTCTCTGTAGTACCAATAGTGGTCATTAAAATATATGTGAATTAAGCTAACGAGGTAAACCTAGCCAATGTTAAATACGTGTACGTTAAAAAAGGACGACGAAATAAAGGAAACAAATTTACATAAGGAAGTAACAGAGGATATTCCAATACCATTTAAGAAGGAATATAAAAAAATATATTACTTGTTCTAATAAAGATTATTAGAAGTCTGAAGTCTGATGAAAGCTTAATGATTTTAAACGTGTTTATCGACAACTTAATCAGACCAGAATAATGAAAACCAGTTACATTTTAATTGCATAAAGTAATTTTAGTTTTTGTCCAATTGGCAAACCATTTATGTTGGTTTTTTTAACTTAATTACACAAAGATGGTCAAAAATAGTGTATTTGCATTTTTTATTATTTAGCATTTTGTATTTTTCAAAACCAAAATTCCTTATTCTTTTAAATGGATATATTATTTTTTTAATTTTTATGACAGTCCACAAGGCTTGCTTAAAGCCTAAGTACTAGGTACCGTGGGTGCCGGGTTTTTGGATATTTAACCCATTTTTCCCCAGTTCCGTCATTTCATTTCTTCTTAATCCTTTGAGTTTAATACAGGAAAAATGAGAGGAATGCATTTTTTTCTCAGTATATACATTCCTCTGTAGCTAAAACCCAACCTTAGAGTATTAGATTAGATTAGATTATTTGATCGGTGATGGGAAAAATGTCCCCCACCACTGCAACCTAACCAGATTTATTGTGGTTTCTCCTATCGTTCTTTAGAGTACCTTGTCCAGGCCCGTCTTCTTAACTAGACTCCAGAGTCTTGACACTGGCCATTCCATATATCTTGCCGGTTTTGGCTTTTCCTCACCAAGCCTAGTAAACCTAAGCCTACATAGTGCTTCGCAGGCACCACACATGTACGGCTGTTTCTTCAACCAGCTTTGAAACTCTCTGTCTACCCAGCTCTTCATAGATGCTTTAAAGAGGCTTGCCGAGATTCTACAGAATGGCTCGGGGCCTATAATTTCCATGGCTGATCCTCTTTTGGCTAGGTCGTCGGCCTCTTTGTTAACTGGGTGGCCCTCGTGGCCTGGTACCCAGGCTACCGTAAGTTTGTTTGCCAAGCCGACTTTTCCAGGGCCTGTATACAGTCCCCCATTAGTTTGGAATTAACTTTTGGAGAACTGATGGCCTTCAGGGCCGCTTGGCTGTAACACTATATAAAAAAGAAAACTATTCATTTTTATGTCTTCTAAGGGGGAGGAGTAATGTTTGTTCGGTCAAAAAAGGGCTATTTTTAGAATTTTTTATATTGTATATTGTTGTTATAGATCTAGTTTTTTTGCGGTGACCGCGATTTCTCAGTACTGAATTATTTAAAATTAAAAAAACAACTTGTTTTAATTAGTTAATTAGTTTCTCTCTCAAGTGACGCCGAGTTTTTTTATTTTATCGATTTTTTAATTTTTTGCATCATTTTAAAGTTAAAGTGTCGATTTTTTGACAATAAAATTGACCTATTTATTATGAACACGTAAAATTGTTACTAATTGAAAAACTTGACGTCACTTGATAGTTATTTGTATGTAGAATATGTGTACAAATTTATAAAACGATCGGTTCAGTAGTTTTTTTGAAATGGTGGTCACCGAATTTAATAATTACATGTTTGGCAAAATCGATTGAAAGTTTTCTACTCTTACGCAAGTTGCAGAAGACTATCATAAATCCGTCAATTTTGCTTAAATTGATCTCTATTCTATTCTATCATCCAATTATGGCTTTGGCTGCCAATCTTTTTTAATCCCAGCGCCGTATAGCCAGCACTCCCCTTCAAGTCATATGTTGCGATGTCGCAACACAAGCCTTCCCGGGCTTTGTCTATGGAAAATCTGGATAATCGGGCTATGTAGCCCCCAGAAATTCCGACTAATTCTCAACGTAATCGATGAAAGGCACAATAAACGGTGGTCCAACCAAAAGCTGCTACTGTTATTGCGTACAACCAGCTTGCTGTCAGTCTGATGTCTCACACTGCGCGCGCAACCTATCCTTCGCCATAGGAAGATAACCTCGTGTACGACGTAAAATGTTACAACATCAGAAACTAGGCCTCAACCACTCACTGCGCTTAGCCCCAGAAGAAAGACCCCTATATTAATTGGCGGCGAGTTCCCTTCGATTTTCACGAGCAAAATCACTGTTTTCCGCGCCACTGCGGTCGATTCCAACGAAAAACTAAAACCTCCAAACGCGTGTTCACTTGATGAAAGTCGAAACGGAAGTCTCAATTGATCTCAAAATTTAATACAAGATTCTTGAGATGTTATACATTCATTTAGTTGTAAACAACTAATCTAATTATTTATAATAACTAAGTATAAACTTATAGTAATAAACTTTATTAATAATTAAACAAGCTAAATGTTTTTTGTGCTAACGCTAGGTGCTTTTAGGTGAAGATAATTGTATAGTATCAAAATATTTTACGGTTGATACCTTAAAATTACTTAAATATTTGCCAAAATAAAGAGAGAAAAATTGCAATAATTTTTAAATACAAAAAGTGCGCGTGCGTAAGAAAATATTTGCAGCAAGAAAAATTTCACGTATGACATCCTTCAAACTGTAAAAATATCTTTACCTAGCCAAACTGCGTCTAAGTAAATAGGTTGTTCCTTAACTAATTTTCCTTATAAACAGGTGCACTGCTCTCTTTATACTTCTTTATTTTCATCGGTATATTTTTGTGTTTTCTTCAAAGCTCCTATAACCTTATAAAGCTTTTATTTTTTGCCCGCACAAAAAACCCCTCTGTTATTGGTTCGAAACCATTTTTTAGACCTTTTTTCAATTCAAAGAATCCCGGGTCGGTCTTTTTGATTCCTTCAAATTTCAGTCAAATTAGCGACGGACAATATAAAACCGTCCTACCTACCTGAAGTTCGAAAAGATACCAAATTTTATGATTGAGAGTGTTCGCATTGACAGAGATAAGGCTAAACACTATTTTTTAAATAAAAGTTTTAATCTAAGTGTATTAATAAATAATGTTCCTTTTTTATTAAAACAGACAGATTAGTCAGTTAGGCAGTGGTAAAATGACTGGTTTTCAAAACTGAATATTTCAGAAACCACTTGACATAACTTTCTCAATATTTTCACAAGTGATGAGAATACTAATGTGAATTTACATACCAAGTCCCATACCTTTATATGGAATGATAACGAAGGTATGATGGAGGAAAAATAGGCTTAAACTTAATCCAGTTTTACAGATCTTATAATTAATCGAGGACAAATTATTATATAAAAATAAAAAAACAAGACACTGATGGGATTAAAAATCTAAATTTTAACAGTAAAGTTATTTTGTTGTATATATTTCTTAATCCCATGAAACGGAACAGAAATAAAAAAGTAGTGAAAATACATAAAAACTAATATGAGTATTCTTACAGAGCAGAAAAAGTGTTTTTTTTTCTTTAGATAAGTTTATGTATTAAAAATCACTCTCAATATACAATTGCGCTAATAATTTTCAATAGATATTTAATATGTAAATGACTGTTGGATAACATTACAAATGTCAGAATAATTTTTGGTTAAATCTTCTAGGTAAAAATCGGCGGAATTTTAGGAATGTTTATGTAATTTTGAGGTTATGTCAGTGGGGCATTAAAACTCAAAAACAAGCGGGATCCGACAAAAAACGGCAATTGGCCCAATAAGTAGAAATCACCTGACAAACTTACAAGCCTAGGGCTTTTCCAGTATACTTAACAATAATATATTTTATACTTATTTTAAGGCTTTATAGCCATTTTCTCTATTCACAATCACAGAAGACTACACCGACACTAAAGTCAGTTCTGCAGACATTCCTTAATAATTAGTCTATTAAAAAAGAACCTTTTTCTTTTTTAAAACTCGTAAATCATTATAAAACTTCAGGAAAAGACAGGAACAAACAGTACACGACAAGAAACGAGTAAGTCTTCTGGGCACTCTCGCAATCATATTTCAAACGGAGGTATTAATTTGCTATTATGATGTGTGCTAGAACGCTGGTTGATCGGCACTGCACACGTAAGACAGTTAAAATATTCTACGGTAGTCAGGCAGCTCTTAAGGCTTTTGAATCCAGCCGGTGCAATTGAAAAACCGTCTGGAATTGTAAGGATGCGCTGACCAAACTGGTTCAAAGCAACAAGGTTACCTCTACTGTGGGCTGTGGGTACCTAGACATACCGGCCTAGAGGGTAATGAATCCGCCGACTTCCTTGCCAAAAGGGAGGTGGAGACAAAATTCACAGGGCCGGAACCGGTCATCGGTATATTTTATAGAATGTACAAGCAGTTCATATCAGCTTGGAAACAAAGAGAAAATCTTCGGTACTGGCTTGGACTTCCGGGTCTCAGACACTCGAAAGCCTTTATAAGCCCACCGAACCAACAACGTACCGTCAAACTACTGGAGCAATCAAGGGAACACCTTAAAACTTTAGTGGGACTGTACACAGGACACTACAGATTGAAATACCACATGCATAAGATCGGCCTAGCGGAAGACACCTAGTGTCGCATGTGCATGGAGGGCGATGAATCGACAGAACACATACTGTGTTCGTGCCCAGAAATGGCACGACTCAGATTCGCAATACTTGGCAATGACACCTTGTTGCCGAGAGAGGTGAAAGATCTTTCTCCCAACAGGATCATCAGATTTATTAGAAGTCTGGACCTGGTGGGAGAAATAAAAAAGGGTGTGAGCCACAATAGACCGATCTGTCGCGGTGGAAGGGTGTTTTACCCACTCACTTTAAACCTAAACCTAACCTAAGTTTTCTTCTTGTTGCGTCAAATCCAAAAGTTGTTCGGCTAAGCCCGAAACCCGACAGTCGTTCGGCTAAGCGGGAAATTTGAATTCAACACTTTTTGTCTGCGTGCATTTATCAATTTTTTTAATTTACAACTAGCATTTAAAAATATACAAAATTTATAGTTACTATACCTGCCAGTATTCTTACATTCAACCACATAACAAGCACCATTTTTATTATTTTTATCTAATTGTTTACATTTAAATCAAGCATAATTAAAAAAAAATTGACCATAGCAAGAGCAGCAATCGATTCAGCTGTCCCCACCATACACTCCGCATCCTGCCAATAAAGGTATATGTTTAGCCAATAAAAAATTGCGTATACCCTGTGCAAAAAATCTCTGAATTATTCTCTTTTAACGGGATAATTTTATTAAAGAAATTAAAACTAACTATAACTAGAAGCATTTTTTAGGTTTTGCTTTTTAGTTACCGCTAAGGTTTTGTTTTTGTTACCTAGGAATATAGCTTGTGCAAAATCTCCTTAAGCATTATCGAATTATATTTTAGTGGTGCCATAACCATTGTTTTGATTTATAAGTCTGTTTTGTATTATAGGAAAAGAGATATCGTCATATGATCATAACAAAGATATTTTAAGAACTGGGTGGTTTTTGTTGTGTAAATCAGTGGCGACATAGGAGGTTCTTTTTGTTTTCCCTCCAAAAAGAAATAACCAGGACAAAAAGCCAAAAGTAAATAGTTTCGGTTAGTCCTGTTTTTGCAGCATACACTCTTGATGATAATTTTTAAAATACCTTTACAATAATACACCTAAAGGGTTTGAATAAAACTGTTTGGGTGACATATTTCTCTAAAATAAAAGCGTTTAAAGGAACTGTTTTCAGTCAAATACTAGGGATATTCAATAAGCTTTGCGGTTCGAAAAGAGAGTGCGTTGCTACTAGTCTAATTTTTTATTGTTATGTTGGTACACTCTTCATATGAATGTATATGAAGTTTCATTTCAATCTGTCAATTCATTCTTTGTTTACAAGCCATTTAGTATTGACGTGTTACAGTATCCTTTTACAATGGAAAAAATCAGGTATCGTGCAGTTTTATTTTTGAAAGGTGTAAATGCAAAGCAAATTTATGAAAGAAATGTTGAAAGATGGTAGCTGAATTTAGACGTGGTCGTACAAGCCTTAAAGACGATGCACGTCAAGGACGTCCAAAAACAGCAATAACACCAGAAATCGTAGAAAAAAAAAACAGATTATCGTATTGGAAAATCGTCGAGTGACTGAAAGAGATTTAATAGAAGCCCTAGGCATCTCATTGGGCAGTGTAAACAATATTTTGACTGAAGTATTGGGTTTCAGAAAGCTGTGTGCTCAATAGGTGCCGCATTCGCTAACAATGGAATAAAAACACATTTGAATGCGACTTTCTCAGAACATTTAGACCGTTTTCGAAAGAATAAAGTGTATTTTGTGCGTCGATTCATCATTCATCACTATGAATGAGACTTGGGTCTATCATCATGATCCTGGATCAAAACAAGAGGCTAAAGAGTGGTGTAAACTTGGTTCTTCGTCTCCGAAACCAGTTCGTGTCCAGAAATCGGCCAAGAAGGTGTTAGCATCAGTTTTTTGGTATGCGAAAGGTATTTTGTTTGTGGTTTACTTGCAAACTGGTAAAACAATTAATTTCAAAATATTATTGTAACCTTTTAGACCAGCTGAAGGAAAAAAGACCCGGTTTGCAGAAGAAATCTTTTTCATTAGAACAATGCACTGTGTCACAAGAGCATTTTGACAATGGCTAAAATCCATGAATTAAAGTTCGAATTGTTGGAGCATCCACCGTATTTACCATATTTGGCCCCTAGCAACTTTAATCTGCTTCCAGACCTAAAAAAATTCATGCGTGCAACGCGTTTTTTTATCAAATAATGAGGTCATAACAGCTGTGGAAGCGTATTTTGCAGCCCTTCCAAATTCTCACATCAGGGATGGAATTCATAAATTGGAATCTCGTTAGAACAAGTGTTTAGAGAGACTATACTGAATAATAAAGTGTATTTCAAACCATAAAATTGTGTTTTTCTAATCCAACCGCAAAACTTATTAACTAGTAAAACATGTCTATTTTTTGTCCCATTTGTTTTAAGACTGGTCGCTCGGTATAAAATATGGATTTCTAAAATTCCCAGAGTTAAGGTAAGTATAGTTGGATCAGTATAGGAATGAAAATTCTGTGATCTTTAAATAGTCCAGTAAATAAAGGGACAAAGCTGTAAATAAATCTGTAGTTTTCCCTTGTGGCGCAATTCTTAGGTCATCGGGGATGCTTTCTAGCAAAAAAAAGTTTTACAACTTAACAGGTGGGAAAGGGCTAAAAATAGCCCCTCAAGGCCCAAAAAATGAGTTTCCCGCTAATATCTGGCAAAATATGCGAATTGGGGAATTTTTGTTTAAACAAAAAATAAATATTGTCTTGTAATCGACAAAAATGGTCTTTATAATTTTTTTTCGAAAAATCGATAGTTTTTGAGATAACGGGACCCAAAAGTCCCCTTATTTCAGCTGCCGCTTTACCGCTAGAATGCCGCTATCTTCATAGATTCACTTATAAGCGGGCGGACGAATTGTTCCATTACTCGGGCAATAATGTACATTAAATCATTAATCATTCAAAGTTCATCGGAATAAAAAATCCGTAACTATTATTGCATATAAGTTTGGGTCCATTCTGATTTTTCTAGAATATTAAAAAAAAGCGGTCAAATTTTTTTTCACAATATTTTGACAGTATGCCATTAATTTATTGATATTTTTTAAAAAAATGGTTTGTTATAACATTTTTTTTATAATGAGACCTTAGCAAGTGTTTAATGATTCCAGAAAATTTTCTTTACCAACTTTCTTGCGTTTTGATAAAAAATTGTTTTGCCCATCTGCATTTTTAGCCGTTTAGCCATAGGTATCCAGTGTGAAATGTTATGGATTTTTGGACGGCCGTTTCTGCGGAAAATATTGGTGTTGCGAAAAAAATGGTAGGGACCATTTTTGTAGATCTCGAGATGATCTTCATTTTTGTTTAAAAAAAATTCTCTTATTCGCATATGTTGGCAGATATTTGCGGAAAACTTATTTTTGGGACTTTGGGGGCCATTTTCAGCAGGTTCTCACGTCAGAATCGTGATAAACTTTTTCTCGCTTGAAAGCATCCGCGAAGACCTAAGAATTGCGCCACAAATGAAAACTGTGCAGATTTATTTAAAGCTTTGGGAACTTTCAGGTCTTTAGTTATTGGACTAAAAAAAAAAAAAAACATAAAAAGTAGCTAAAAAGGTTTGATTTGGCGGCCGCCTTTGCTTTTTATTTGAACTATTTTTACAGACACGTGCGAGAAGCAGCACATCATAAGAAGCAACGGCGGCCGCCAGTTTAAATCAAACCTTTTTAGCTACCTTTTATGTTTTTTCTTCTTTTTAAAAAGCACCGAATTTTCTATAAAACTATAAAAATAAAGACTTTTTTTACGAGTAGCTACTGTAATTGAGATAGTATTTTTCCTCACGCCTATAGTCGCGTATAAAAATCCTATAAAAGTGAAGGTATATCGGTTTTCTAAAACACGCGTCCGCGTATTTATATTTACCTAATTATATTGCCGGTTATATTATATTATGTCCTCATTATTTGCTCACATTGACGATAACTGCCTCCCTTTTACTTTTCCTTTGCAGATTTCAGTGACGTGCAAATAAAATCTTGTAATAAATAGTACTTGTTTACGTATACCAGGTGAATCTCAAAGGTGCTAGTCTCCATATTTTTTATTTTTGGATATAGAAAACTAAATTTGTCACGTATAAATAACAGATAAGTCTTCATCTTGTAATATATTTATTTTATGTAAGGCAAACTGACAGAATACATCCATCGATGTTAATTTTTAAACGGTATGTGGCACATATTTTTACATATTTTATCTCGTATAAAGAATAGGGAAAGAGAGTTTGACCTTGACCTTTGGCAATACTTCAACTAACATTTCTGACAATAGGCCCCGTGCACATTTTTTTTGGAAAAATAACCCTTTATGCCTAAATTAAAAATCTACCAAATATTTTTTATAAAAATTAAATTATAAAAATTAAAATATAAAACTTTTTCGCCAAAGAGTATCTACGTTACAAGGGGCTAACCACAAACGATAGAGGCAACCGGGGCTAAGTTCCAATATTACATCTCGAATGAAAGCTTAGAAAATAAAACCAAGTGTAGCTCTAAAGATAATAAACAACTTTTAAAGTCAACCTGTTTTTTGTGAAATGTATTTTTTGTGTTAATTGCTATGGATTTTGACGGTGTAACTACCCTTTACATTATTATGTTGCATATTTACTTGACAATAAACCGATTATCTTATACATAAATAAAGGAACGCGATGGATTTTTTTGTTTGCTTTAAACTAAATAGATTAACGAAGCAAAAACGAATTTAAATTTGAACTCGGCAATCCTTGTGTCGTCACATCGCTTTTTGATCTGACTACAAATATAAAGGGCCAGACGTAAGCCTTAAACTGGTGTCTACGCTACGACATAAAAAGTCAGGTTGTAGACAACATCCTGGGCGTGATTACAGACCAAATAATTCCACAATACTCATTTAACAAAAACTTTGAGGTAAAAATTCCAGATCGAAGTGAGTGGCAGCAACTCGATCTCCCCGGCACGGTTGGAGACATCATCCGGTATACAGACGGTTCCAATACTGAGCAGGGAACCGGAGCGGGCGTGTACAGTGATATGAGGAATTCACAATTCTCCATTCCACTAGGAACACACAGTTTTATATTTCAAACGGAAATATATGCTTAACTGTACTTTGCAAAAGAAAATATCAAGAGGGCTTATAAAAACAAGTGGATCTGCATAATAACAGACATCCAAGCGTCACTACGGGCACTAGTAAACCCCAAGGTAACATCGAAGCTAACATTGGAATGCCAAAAAGAACTGGAAGTCCCAGGAGAACGCAACAGGGAACTTTCCTGTGGATACCGGACATTTGGGAATAGAAGGCAACGAAAAAGGGGATGAGCTAGCGAGACAGGGATCATCCACACCATACTTTGGACCAGAAACCCCCTTAGAGGGAATGAATCCGAAGCAAACACAAGGAATACTGGGGGAGCCTTGGTAGAATAAGACATGAAAAAAGCTTCATTAGGGGCATCCAAAAGAACGAAGGAAGAACTACTCAAACAAAGTAGGAAAAGACTTCGCATAACAGTAGGGCTGCTAACAGGGTACAATAATCCAAGAAGACACATACAAAGATAGGCTCATACAATGGGGACCCAAGTTGCAGAATGTGCTACGAGGGAAAGAAACTGCCCATCATATCCTATTTGAACAATCCGTGAACTGGTAACCTTACTAATATACACATTATATCCCCACTCACGGCAGCTTTAAAAAGCTTGGATTTCCTGTTCAAGGCGGAAGATATTTCTCCCCTTTTTATACGCTGTAGGTATGTACACCAAATCAAATCCCTGTTAAAACATTGTTCCCATGTCTGGGAAATGACGTCTTCCACAACCCTGAAGCACAATAGGGGATCCGTCATTTTTTTGAAGGTATTTTCAGGGCTTCTACTCCAAGAAATTAGCCAGTATAATTTCTCCTTGGGCAGCTTCCAACAGAGCAACACGTTGTCTATCTTATGCATCCCTTTACAGTGACAGTCCCCGAAATTTCTCTTCCGTAGAGGTTTATTCTTCTTCAAGTTCCACACTTAAGACACCCACGATACGTTAGTACTAGGATTTAAGACTTCGTAGACTGTACCAAGATACTGTAAAACTATACATGGTGGTCCTATTTAAAGTATTACAAGGCAATATTTAGAAAAGGGCTAATTCAAAAAAACAAAATTTAGGGGGATGCAACGGTAGCTTGCTGGACATAGTTTCCAACCTAACAAAGTTCTAGCTTTTAAACGAATCTACTAAACCAATATTAGTTATATAATTTTAATACGTAATAAATTTATTTATAAAAGGATTCAAATT
>JAHBCN010010506.1:10000-31669 GCA_019359885.1 Listronotus oregonensis | reverse complement strand
CCCCGTCCGAAAGCATATTACAAACTGAAATCTCGTTCGATTAATCATGCATGCGGATATTTATCGATCGAAGCGGACAGTAGTAGATTAATCAGTTCCCTGCCTATGTTTCTACTACACTGGACCTGTCTGTATGTAGTAACGTTCGATAATGTCAGCTCTGACCATCGATCAAGCACTTAATTCAGTCCTAATTCAACCATGCATCGAAATTATTCATGGCATAGGTACTGTTTTTGTCTAGTTTATACTTGAAACTACTAACTTTCTCATATTTAAAAAAAAAATTAAATATTTTTTGTAATACTGCTATTGCAAATAAATTTTCAGTACATCAGAAATATCCAAACACAAACGTATATATTAATATTGTTTACTTAAAATTCTTTTAATCATGGCACGTAATGATAAATAATAATATCAATTAACTTTTTTATCGCATCTTAACACGTCATAAAAAATGCGTAGATATACGTCAGGTAATTGCAAAGTACCTAAAATTTAGTTCTCCTAACAGTATTTTAAATGCAAATAAAAACATTAACTTTTATTTTTTAAATGAACACATTATGTTTTGCTCATTATAAAAAAAAAACTACATTGCTAGTAACATGGCACATCTTTGACGTGTTTTGACAAATCAAGTAATTTTACCTTTAATTTTTGTGTGCAAATAGGTAGAGTTAAAGGTATGGTTAGCTCTCGCACAGCTTACATCACGTCTTAACTAAGTGTTCACCAAAATCGTGCGAATTGGCCACGCTGCACTTTTTCTTGTGGGGTCTCCTGAAGTCGCAGGTCTATGCCAATAAAGGCCCCCACAGACTACGGTTATTTTCATCCATTCGTATAGCCGCGATACAGAACAGCGTGTAAAATATGCCAAAAACTGATGTCTGTGGGGCAAAACCGCCGTGCCGTAACGTCGAAAAAAAATTTCTGCCAGCGCTTGTTTTTTGGGAACGACGGTTCGACTTGTGGCATTCCTACTGAGGGGTTGTAGGGTTTTATTTAAAATTGACGGATTTTTTTGCATAAGTGAGCCAAGGGAACAGCGGTACATTTTCATACTTGTTATTTTTATTTAAAAAGCTTTCTCTTCATGACGCAACCGTAGAACGCACAAAAAAACGGTCCAAATTACCTGTAATGTGTGGGCAAAACAGTTCGACGATTCAATACGCCGTTCTGTATCGCCGCGATACGAATGGATGAAAATAACCGTAGTCTGTGGGGGCCTTAAGCCGCAATCAACCGATCTCCTTAAAGTCAATCCAACTAAGGTCATACATGGGCTTTTCAAATTAAAAAATAATTTCGGTAATATCTCACACAGTTTGTTTTATATATACAGGGTGTTTCCTAACTACAGTACGAAACTTCAGAGGGTGATTGGCTAGGTCGTTTTAAGAAAAAAAGTTCCTATGAACATATGTCCAGAGTTGCTTTGTTTCTGAGATACAGGGCGTTGAAGTTTAAAGAAAAAACGGTATTTATAAAATATCATAAATATCCTAAAACCGATTTGGTCGAAATTTGTGATTATTTGAAGTAATAAGGTGATTATTTTGCTCTAACTAGATTGAAATTATTACTCCAGTGGCGTCTCAGTGGGCACCACAGCCATATTATTGACGAAAAAAAGTACACCAATGACTTTTCTTATAGTTTTTATATTTTTATGATTAAGCAACTAAAAATACAACTTTTTACTTTCCTGTGTTTTCCATATCTGCTTCGTTTTCGAGAAAAAAAAAAAAACCACATTAACTCATTCTAAAAGCTATCCATGGACCAAAAAAAACACAAATAAAAAAATTTTTCACGAGATGCTATTATGAACTTTCACAATGACCAGTTTTGGGCCAACGAAAATCCCTACGTTATTAGAGAAAGTCATTTTCACAACAATTTTCGCGAACGTTTGGGTAGGAATGATTATTGACTACCAAAGGGCCCCTTTTTTTTACCGGAAAGTTAACGGTGAATTACACGTTTGCAAGATCATTTACCCATTTTGTTAGAAGAAGTACCCGTACAAGTAAGAGTCAACATGTCGTTTATGCACGACGGGCCCAGCCATTTAGTGCTCTTGCTCGTCAGCATCTCGACATCATCTACCCTAATCGCTGGATTGGACGTGCAGGACCTCAAAATTTGGCACCTCGCAGTCCTGATATGAATCCTCTAGATGTCTGTTTATGGGGCCATTTAAAACCCTCTTGTTTATAAAACTCCTGTACTAGATGTGAATGACTTGAGGAATCGGATAATTGACAATTGCAATGTCATAAAGGAATACCCAGGAATTTTTGCACGTGTCAGACACTCAATGACAAATCACAGTCCTGTATTTTATCAGTAGGTGGACATTTTGCTCATTTACTTTAAGGTCGAAACTGTTTATTTTTTATTTTTGGTTTTTATTTAGAATGAGTTAATGTGGTTTTTATTTTTCTCAAAGAAGCTAGATATGAACAAAAACAGGAAAGCAAAAGTTGTATTTTAGTTGCAATCTTAAAAAATATAAAAAACTCTAAGAAAAAGTCATTGGTGTAATTTTTTTCGTCAATAATATGGCTGTGGTGCCCACTGAGACGCTAATAATTTCAATCTAGTTAGAGCTAAATAAGCACCTTATTACTTCAAATAACTGCACTAAATTTCGAACAAATCGGTTTTAGGATATTTATGATATTTTATAAATACCGTTTTTTTCTTTAAACTTAAGCCCTGTATCTCAGAAACGAAGCAACTCTGGACATATGTTCATAGGACCTTTTTTTCTTAAAACAACCTATCCAATCACCCTCTGAAGTTTCGTACCGTAGTTAGGAATCACCCTGTATACAGGGTGATTCATGAGGAAAAGTCAATACTTCAAGTACGTAGTCAGGGTCCAAAAATAAACCTAAAAGTCCATACACATATGGGTCCGCAAGGCCTTCGTTTCCGAAATACAGGGTGTTAAAGTTTTTATTTAATTTTTCCATTTTTTACATAGAATCTATGATAATCTAAATTTTGAAGTAAAATTTGGTATACGGGGGTTTTTTGGTATGACGGATTCGAATCTAATCTTATTACGGCTCTTACTTGTAGGGGGAGCCACCTACAGCTATAACTTTTTGGTACGGGTAAATTAAGTAACTGTTTTGTTATTTTTACGTCAAAAAGGTATACCTGTTGAAAGTCGATATGAGCAACCGTTTTCGAGATATTTGGATTAAAAAAAAAACACGCATGACACGCATCTGATTTTATAATAGCAAAATTAAAAAAGAAATAAACAAAATGTATAATTAAACGACATGTCATTTAATTTTTAATAAAATTATTGTTCTTAAATTATGTTCAGCAAAACAAAAAAATATATAAAAATATAAAAAATATAAATAAAAACTTTAACAACCTGTATATCCGAAACGAAGGTCTGGCGGATCCATATTTGTAGAGACTTTTATGCTTATGTTTGAACCCTCAGTACGTACCTGAAGAATTGACATTTTCTCATGAATCACCCTGTATATGTCGTAGCCAGATTATAAATCCCGCCGTTTTTTAAAATGGGTAACATAAATCGCGGCCACATTTTTAATCGTTCAAAATTATTTTTTAAATAAGGGCCCGCTATTTTTAAAATTTTAAAATGGCCGATCTCCAAATCACACTCAAATAGATTTTTGATAAAGAAACCACAATTTAAGAAGGGCCTAACGAAACTTCAAAACAACCAGAACTAGTTCAACCAGGTTATTTGAAAGTTTTTACTTGACCAAGCATCCCATTTGGGGAAAAATAATTTTTACGTGGTTTGACCCAAATAGGATGCAATTGGGGACCTAAAATTTCCAAAACCGGGTTTAGTTCTGGTTATTTTTTAAAGGTGCTAGGTTTTCTTTCTTAAATTTAGGGCTTTATGAATATTATTTGGAATGTGGCTGTATTTGATGGCCGGTTTTTAAAATGGATAAAAAAGCCGTTTTAAAATAATTCAAAACTGAACGATTATTTTTAAATGACCCGGATTTTTCTCTCCAAAATAATATATATATATATATATATATATATATATATATATATATATATATATATATATATATATATATATATATATATATATATATATATATATATATATATATATATATATATATATATATATATATATATATATATATAAAAAACACGTTGGCGCTTGAAAAATTTGAATATGATTTTTGCGAATTGAAGAGGACGGGTGGCGAGAACAAATTTCGCCCCCAATACATTGCGAGAGGTACGGGGAATCGGCGTCGCCGGGGGGGAGGTTCCGATGCAGTCGTTCTCTGTCTATTATCTATTAGTGTCTAATACATTAAAATTCAACCCGTAAGATTGAACTCGCCAAACGTGTATATATATATATATATATATATATATATATATATATATATATATATATATATATATATATATATATATATATATATATATATATATATATATATATATATATATATATATATATATATATATATATATATATATATATATATATATATATATATATATATATATATATTTATTATATTTAATTTTTTAAGCTATAAAAAATATTGTCCGAGTAAACTAAAATAAGCGGATGGGTGACTAACCACAACAAACCACAATTCACCATAAAAGTACACTATGTTTTTAAATGATCTTGTACCATTTACTTACCCTATAAATACCTGTTGACTATCACATTATTATAATAAGAACATTTATATTAAACGATTAAATAAGACCACTATTAGTACGAGAGCTAGCTACTTTTTCAAGAAAATTTTTTAGGTCAGCTGATTTTTTGATATTTCTTTTCTTATAGAATAACTCTGGCATCTGGGGATGGTTGCGTATACCTGTGCGTATCTTCTCTTTAAAGGTAAATTCGTTGTTTAAATAAAAGCCAGACCAATTTATGTGTTCGAAAATAAAAAAGTAAGACTAGCGCGGCAACAATTTGTTGGTTGTGTGGGAGAAATAATTGCGACAGAGGGCGTCAGAGTAAGAAAGAAATATTTAAATAAATTCATCCCCATTTTACCCCCAAGTTAAAATTTCTAACAAAAAAAAAACAAAATCCCAATTGGTATTATAATAAAATAGTAAAAACTATTAAAACATATTATTAGCAAAAAATGTATTCTTAAAAATATTTTTGCAATGATACATAATATACAATTAACTATTTTTTTTTAATTTATTAGGATAAAAGGAAGCATCTTCAAATCTCATCATCACTGCTGTAATCTTTATCACTATTTTCATCATAGTCTTCTGCTGTGCCTCTGTTTTCTAGGTTTTTCATGATTTGTAAAAAAATACAATGCATAAAATTTTAGTTAATTGCCATGTACTTCTTATAGTACGGGATCCGAATTAGAGGCCCAAAATAGTGCATAGTGCCCCATAGATCAGTATTCTGTGTTAGAGGTGACCTTGACTCATCTGTCATTTGGATAAAAACTATTTACATATACTATATTACATATAGTACGTAAACAAATGTTTTGCGAATGGGTTGCGTGGAAAATTATGGTCAAGGCTATAATTAATTTAAAAAAATGTTTGAGAAGTGTTGACATACCACTGAATATTTTTCTTCAAATTCAAAATAAAAGTTTGTATAGTTTATATAAAACATTGAAATAAAATTAAAAAGCTAAAAAATCCACAATAATACAATTATTACAAATGGTAAAAATATACCCCAAAATTTGGGTTTAATCAATTTTAAAGCTCAAAAATTAAAGGGGGAAAATTTTTGTTATTTTGGTTTGAATATAGTAAACGATTTTTGTAAATGTAAAAAACATTAAATCAAGCTTAAAAAATATATATGTAAGTAAAAATTACCACAAATGAAGTTAAAGACAAACTCTTTTTTTCTTTAAATTCAAAAACTTTCTTAAAATATGGTTAGGAAACATATAAAAATAATTAAAAAATAAACCTGACCCAGATTCCTGAACTAAATAGTAAAATAATAAAAGCATTAGAAACAAATATTATATCCTTTGAAATGTAATTACCAGATGTTTTAAAGATAACAATGGTTGTACTTATACCAAAAGTTGCAATCCGAATAACCCAAATTATCTAAGACCGATCTCTATTTTAACCTGGATTTTACCCATAATTTCAAGGTTTTTGGGTCAATACTTTAAAAAAAAAATCGTTTATCACTTTAGAGACATAAATTGTTGATTCGGCCCTTTTTGTTACAGCTAAAAAAAACAACAACATATGCACTTATTTATCTTCTTAATAAAATTATAGATGGCACTGAATGTAGGGAGATTGTGGGAGCGGTTTTTTATGATTTTATGAATGCATTCGACTGTGTTTCCCATAGTTTACTTATAGGAAAACTAAAAAAAAATAATTTCGATGAGAGAAGTGTACAGCTTTTAAACTCGCACTGACAGAACACACTTTGTTTTTACAAAAAATAAATAATCAGATGTAAAAAAAAATCAGCTACGGGGTTCCTCAGGGGTCCGTGCTTGGTCCCATCCTGTTTTTAATTTAAATTAATGTTATCGGTTTGGTGCCGGTAGCCGATCTAGTACGCAAACGACACTACCTTAATAGTAAAAAATAAGATTAGCGAAGGTCTGGGCGTAAAAATAAAACAAGCTGAAAAAAGGGCCTCTGGGTGGTTTTCGGAACATCGGTAAAGGGTAAATGAGAACAAAACCAATTTATTGTATTTTAGTCATAAAGAGCTCCATCTAAAGCAAAATTCCTCAAAACTCTTGTGTTTTTTATCTTGACCAAACTCTTTCTTGGGAGCATCATATTGAATGTTTCTTAAATAAACTAGCAAGAAACATATTTATAACTAAATCACTAAAATGTGAAATGCCTAATTATATATTTTTTAAATTTTATGAACCTTGTATATTACGTTTTTTGAAAAAAAAAGAATACATTTAATATAACAACAAAACCTATGGAATTATTTTTTTTGGTTTATGATCTTTTAAGCTGCTGCTAATATTTCAGTTTTAATATCGTATCTTCGAACGGCATAGAGATATTCAAGTGGGTAAAACAGAGAATTTTCTTTAAATCTACAAATATAATATGGACAAACTCAGCATCCTACCAAACAAATTTCATAGCATATCAATATTTCTTGAATTTTATTACGACATTTTACCTTTTTTCAAAGCTTTGGAAAAAGTGCATATAATTTTTGTTATTGCTTTTTCGGTCTCTTAGCTGATTTTGAACACTGGAAATAACTTTTCGTTGAAACTGTCAAAAAGTAAATAAGGGTTATTAGCCAACTAAAATAAACACACAAATAAAAAAATACGCGGACAAAATTGTTATCGTTAACGTCTTTGGCATTTCTTTTGAGATCATGCTTTTCCAGTTCTTTTATTATATTCAGTCAGTTTGTAAGTCAGTCGCTTCGTATGTAATTAATATAAAAGTAAGAAATTAAAAATAAACTTTTTTTGATTTTTAATTAAATACATTTCGTAGATTCAGATTTTAAAATATTCATTTTTTATAAATTAAAAATCTCAGAATTCCCGTAGGATGGTCGGATTTACAGTCTTATGTTTAATAAATATTTGAGTATGAGTTTTATTTTTGGATATTATGTTAGTCCCAGGTAAAAATAGTTTTTATAAATAGTCATCTTATCTTTTTAAATTAAAACAAAATACAAACAAGTTCTTATTTATTTTAATAAAACTGTTGTTTACTATGTGTCTAGTTTATTTGGTAATTATTTAATAGACAGGGAAAATTATAAATAGTGTTATTTATTTTAAAATATAAAAAAATTGTGCTGGTTATAATGCACGTATAGAGATAGGCCAATGTCAGGAAACATTCACAATTTTATTTTAAACAGTAAAGTTTTCTTAGGCAAACATTGCTTTTTCTTTTGGTAAACAAAAATTGAAAGAAAAAAGACAATGGAATTGATATATTTTAAGAATATTTAAATGGTGAAGGGATATAAAAGGATTAATTTTAAAAATAAGGGAAGGAAAAATGAATTGCAGATAGGCCACTATTTTCTACAATTTAAATAACAATTAAATATTTTGGGTAAGTGCAGTGTAGACACGGTGTAATGAGTACTACAATCCTATAAAATTTATTTCCTATAAACTGATTTAAATTGGGAATATAGTGGACATTTTACTATGTAATTCATTATAATTTTTAATGAAAAGCACTTAATCTTCACAAATAATATGTATTATCATTCGCAATAATTAATCTATACAACTTATAATATACCTATATTTTAAATCATAAATCAAGATTAAATGTTTTAACGTAGTTGATAAAAATATATTCTATCCAACAGACTAACAAAATTGTAATGACTAAGGAAAAATTTAATTACAGGATGGGATTTGAAATATTTATTTGAACACTACATACACTTTAAAGACACTTTACTTATCGAAATAAGACAGAAGACAAAACTTGTTTAAAATAGTTTTTAAAAAATTAAATAAATTTTAAAAATTTATTATTAGATTGGTAAACTAACGTATTAAACTAACTAACCTAAACTGACTAGAATTAACAAAATTCAAAAATGAAGAAAGGCACGTCTACTTGCTCTTTAGGCCCCTAAAGTACTGGATTGGATTAACGACTTCCATCATCGTCCTTGGGAAATTTGTTAGATAAAAAAACATTCATATTTCCATCACTCCAAATTGGTCTGCCTTTTGCGGCGGCACCTGCATTTGCGGCGAAAATGCTGATATTTATGGCCTATATGGGTTAAGCTACAAAAAGGTCAGGGCGTTCTTCTAGACAGAGTCAGAAAAATAACATTATCAAGGGAGTTCTGATTTCAGCTGAAAATCCTTTTGTGTTAAAGCCCTGGAGTTTGCAAAAGGCGATGGAAAACGTGTAGATGGAAGGACCGTAATTCCCTGGAAATATGGACAACAATTACTTGGGACGCTACTTGCAGCCATACACTGGCAAAATCTATCTAGTTTAGTAGGTGCGGCTGCACGTCTTGCCAAAAATAAAAAAAAAAACATTTAAAATATAAAGAGGCTTTATCTTTATTCCTTTTGCTGTAAAGACTTTCGGTCTTTTGAGTGATGAGACTAAGGGTTTTATAAATAAAATTTGAAAAAAATTCCATGCAAAAAATGTATAAGTTTATCCAAAAATTGGTTTAGCTGTGCAACGGGGTAATGCAGCATCAGTACTAGGTACAGGTAAGACCTAGAACTTGACAAAGTTTTTAATTTTTAAATATAGATTTAGTTATTTAGTTAATTCTAGAATATTGTAATTTGGTATTTATAACATTATAAATTTTAATTAAAAAAAAAAAACAAAGTAAAAGGGTGGGACCTCTTCAGGTACTAAACTTTAATGCATGCATACATGCATGAGAGTGGCACTTCGTATAACCCTATTGGAAACTGCTTGGAAAAGAGTTATATTGGTTAATTTTTGGAAGCCTCAAAATACCTGTAAAGAGGCGATACTTCTTCGTGGGTTGTCGGTGGGTAGAATAAGAAAGCTCATATGTAAAAGTTGGGTCAGTAACAAGGCAAACAGGTCTTCTTTGAATAAAATCTAAGATGCTAGGAGTTCTGAGGAATATCATTCCCCACATATGAGAACAGTATTGCAAGCGGGGTTTGATTTGGAATATACAGGGTGTTACAGAATGTTGTGAGGTAAATTTAGGGGTATATTCTACATCTAAAAATATGAAAAAAAGTTCATATAAACATGGGTCCGGAAATGCTTTGTTTTTATGATACGGGGTGTTTAAAGTTTTTCGCCTTTTAAAGTTTATTTCACATTTCTCGAAAACCCGTGGAGATATTGAGATAAGTTTTGCTACACGCAAATGAATTTTTATATGTCACATTTACATGTACAAAATTATTTTACAAGGGACTTACATCAGTGGCGTTCGTGCCGGTATGTTCATATTTTTAGCGAAGAAAACTGTACGCCACTGATTTTCGCAAAAATTAGTATTGCTTTCTTAAAGCCGGATTAATTCTGCTTAAAAAGTACCTCCTGGACTTTTTCGTCCTGACTCACCGTTTTCGAAATAAAAATTAATTTATTAATTCGTAAAATAGGCTGTTTTCGCCAAAGACCTCAAATATTTTAAAGGGTCAGAAGAAATATTCTAATACAATTTACAGCATGCATTAAGGCAGAGGAAAGCCATTTTCAGCATTTGATCTAAAGTTAAAATCGAATACATTGTTCCTGAAAATATTAAAATTATAAATAACTCGAGAAACAGCTTGTGTGGCTAAGTGTACTTTTATTTTTATTTCGAAAACGGTGAGTCAGAACAAAAAAGTTCAAAAGGTACTTTTTAAGCATAATTAAACTGGCTTTAAGAAAGCAATAATAATTTTTGCAAAAACTAGTGGCGTACAATTTTACAGTAAGCATTTCCGAACCCACGTTTATTGAACTTTTTTTCATATTTTTAGATGTACAATCTGCCCCTAAATTTTTCTCATAACATTCTGTAACACCCTGTATAAACAATATACAGATTGGAAGAGGAGAAATACTTTCTGGCTATAAAAGAATAAAATACTTATTAAACATTGCAGTGCAAAAAGCCAGGCACACGTGGCAGTTAAGTTCAAAATTAAATATTATTGGTCATAACATAAGTATACCAATATGCACGTAGTATTATCATCCAATATTACCAACATAATATAATGATCGGCATTTTATCTCTTTTTAGCTATTTTCGTATTTTTTATTCTGTTTTGCTTTATTACTCGGAATTTTGTCATTTTTTATAAAAAATGTACATATAATAAGCATTGTATCTTATCTCTGTTTAGTTCAAAGAAGTAATCGAAATTACAACTTTAAGTTAGCTTGTTACGGAAAATTAAGTGTACGCTACAGTTTTTACTAAACAGCACCAAAAATTTAGTAGAAAAAACAGCACGTATTCAGATTTTTATTAATAAATATTTAAATAGCCTGTCGGACGTATTAATCTTAAAATTAATTTTATCTTTAAAAAAATTATATTTTTATATCTCATATTCTATTTAATTAAATAAAAATATGTTGTTTTTAAAAAAATATAATATAAATAAAGTTAAATTAAAAACATATACAACAAAATAAAGAGACTAGGTAGCTATTTTATCAAAAACTTTTAAAACTCAAAATACTTTTAGATCTTTTTAACGCATGTTAAACAGGCAAGTTAAAAAATGTAGTTTACAAAATTAAATGTCAGTGTAATACATTTTATATACGTAAAACATCTAGGGCTCATAGCCTTAAGCCGGAGTCTCATGCATCCGATTTCCGACGATCCGATCATCCGAAGGTATTTTGATTGGTCAGAACATTGTGGAAAATACTTTCGGATGATCGGATCGTCGGAAATCGAATGCATGAGACTCCGGCTTTAGGTATAAAAACATTAGGATTTAATTATTTGTCTTTATTTTTTTAAAAATAAGATAGTAGAACATAGTTTTAAAATAGGGCATACCGGGTGTTTCAAATTCGACTCTCACCATTGGGATCTCGGAAACTATAGGAGATACGAAGATGGTTAAATTGGGGCAAAGTTGGGCATTTATGTGACCAACATATATACCGTTTAGAAAGTTTGAAAATTCCGATTAATTCCGGAGATATCGAAAAAACGAAATTTTGGAAAATCGTTTTTTTTTTTCCTGGGTTTCTTTTTCAACGAATTCCAAAATAAATAATACATTTGCACTGTCATTTTTCCGCTCTATCGAATGGTGTTCATAGTTTTGCAACTCGACGTTTCGTTTTTGCGTAACCATCATCAACTTTTTTTCTTATGGACGCCATATGGGAATTCCACAAATTTGAATGGCCCTTTTTATCACATTTTCAACGATGTATCATAAGTTACCCTTGTTGCCTGGAAAATCCGAAAAATTAACTAGAATATTTTTATAACGTAGTTGGCTTTGATTTCTCAAATCGGTGACGTGTAAATGATATTCTGTGTTTACTGTCAGTTGTGGTGTCGTTAAAAATGGAATTCACCAATGAAGAAAAACGAGATATGGTAAAACTTTATTACAAGAATGATAGGAACAGTGTGAAAACATCGGAAGTGTATCTTAACTCGTATCCCGAGACGACAACCTCATCGAACTTTATTCAAATTATTGGATAGAAACCCGCTGAGTATGTTTCGTTTGAAAAGCCCAGACAAAAATATGGGGACAGAATGGATGAGGAAAGTAAAGAAAACATCGCAAATGAGGTATAATTAATGTTAACATTCGTTTTAGGACGCAAAGTACCTAATCGATTATCTATTCGGAAAAAATGTTGACGAACGCGGCAATTTTCAAATACATACCGGGCATGCGTCGACTTTATGACTTAGTTCGAATTTAGGAATTAATTACTTTGCGATCAGCTGTAAAAAATATTAAACCGTTTATGAAAAACTAATACATATTTTGTAGATAAATACGAATCCAGGTAACTCCACACGCCAGATACACACTGATTTGGATGTTTCTTCGCACACGTCTGTTTGGAGAGAGATCAGGAAAAGTGGTTCAAATGCTACAAAATCCACATATCGCAAAAACTGCACCCTGGTGATTCTGAAAGGCGATTACAATTTTGTGATTGGCTACAAAGGCGACCCGATTTTCCAGCTTTTCTAGAAAATGTTATTTGGACAGATGAGAGCACTTTCACCAATTGTAGAATATTTAATGAAAACAATGAACACATTTGTAGCATAAACAATCCCCGGCAGTTTCGAGAATTACGACCCCAAGTGCGATTCAGTCTTAATGTCTGGGCAGGCATTTATAAAAATAGAATTTTGGGACCTCATTTTTCAACGGAAATTTGAACTCTAAAATGTATTATCAGTTTTTGACGTCAACTTTTGAAGACTATTTGGACGATTTACCATTAGCAAACTACAACAGTATTTGGTTCCAACACGATGGTGCTCCACCTCACAACACAAGACAAGTATCTGATTATCTTTCCGAAAGGTTTGGTGACAGGTGGATTGGGAATAATGGGCCGGTAAGATGGCCAGCTAGGTCTCCAGATCTCAATGTCCTCGATACATTTTTATGGGGTACGTTGAAAAACCGAATTTATGGGCAAGGCGAATACCAAAATATTGAGGAACTTCAACTCATCATCGTTAGGGAGTTTGGAAGATTAAGAAGGAGAGAAATAAATCGCGCAGTTAATAACATACAGAGAAGAGTGGCGATTTGTTTAGAAAATGACGGGCAGCATTTTGAACATTTGTTATAATTTTTTAGTTCTAGTTTTTAGTAATGTTCTGTTATTTAAACCATTCGGTTGTCATTTTGTTGTCTAGAGGCTTTCAAACGAACCATACTCAGTGAAGTTTCTATCCAATAATTTGAATAAAGTTCGATGAGGTTGTCGTCTCCCGGGATACGAGTTAAGATACACTTCCGATGTTTTCACACTGTTCCTATCATTCTTGAAATAAAATTTTACCATATCTCGTTTTCTTCATTGGTGAATTCCATTTTTAACGACACCACAACTGACAGTAAACACAGAATGTCATTTACACGTCACCGATTTGAAAATCAAAGCCTACTACGTTATAAAAATATTCTAGTTAATTTTTCGGTTTTCCGGGCAACACGGGTAACTTATGATACATCGTTGAAAATGTGATAAAAAGGGCCATTCCAATTTGTGGAATTCCCCATATGGCGTCCATAAGAAAAAAAAAGTTGATGATGGTTACGGAAAAACGAAACGTCGAGTTGCAAAACTATGAACACTATTCGATAGAGCGGAAAAAGTGATAATGCAAATGTATTATTTATTTTGGAATTCGTTGAAAAAGAAACCCAGGAAAAAAAATAAAACGATTTTCCAAAATTTCGTTTTTTCCGGATATCTCCGGAATTACTTGGAATTTTCAAACTTTCTAAACGGTATATTGTTGGTCACATAAATGCCCAACTTTGCCCCAATTTAACCATCTTCGTATCTCTTATAGTTTTCGAGATCCCAATGGTGAGAGTCGAATTTGAAACACCCGGTATAATGGTCTGGAGCAATTTAATAATTTAAAATAAAGAGTCCTTGTCAGGTTTGTTTAAATTTATTTGTGCATGGGCTAAAGAGCTATAATTTTTTTTGTAAAATTTTTAATTTAATTAAAATTGTAAAAAAATATAGTATATACTTAGTTTTTAATAACAATTGAATACCAGACTTAAAAAATATATTTGTATTACATCTATAATAAATTATTTCTCGGGACTTACCCACATTCAAATTAAATTTTTTGGTCACGTATTTTAAGTCCATGCCTGCATCATATCAGTATCAGGTCGGATACATATGTATATAAAATAACAGTGGCGATACCTTATTTAACATTTATCTAATTCTCTCTAATTCAACAATAACAATTTGTATTACTTTCTTTTAATCAATTTGCTTTAAAATGTCTCAAGAAACGGAAATTAAATTTTATAGTTTAGCCGAAGTTAAAATTCACAACGGAAAAGATGACAGCAGAGTTTGGATTATTTATAAGGATAGCGTTTATGATGTAACTGACTATTTAGAAGAGGTAAGTAAATATTTTAGGTGTGTTTTCTTACTAAAGGGTTTTATTGTATATATATTAATTATAAGAATTGGATCTTAAAAATAAATAATAATGTATGAAATATACTAGATAAATCAGGCCGTACAACCATTTTCTTTAATATAGCCCAGTCAATATACACAACATTTTCTTAAAATCTAGAATTTACCCTTCGAAATTTGAAATTTTGGATTTAGATATTTTAACACTAGAGCTATCGATGCAAAAAATTCTCCACGGATATTCACCTGTGGTTACCTGTGCACAGGTGTATTTACCTGAATTTGTATTATTTTCATATAAATATTTAAAAAATCAAAGTACAAAAAAAGTTTCTTATAAGAATTGTACCTTAAGCTACAACTTTTATTTGGACATTTTCTTCATTTATTATGGAGGTAAAACGAATTTTTGAATAGAGTCAACTTACAGGTATGTAGAGATCACTTTTAGCAACATTATTTTAACGTTACTCTTTAGAAAATGAAGATAGAAAAAAAAAATTAAATAAAATTTATTGATGAATTGGTAAGCTAAAACTTTTGTTTTGTTATATATGTTAATAAGTCATGTAGTTAGGCCTTTTATAAATTGAACTATTCTCATAGTAGTGACTTTAATCTAGCGTTATATTTGCTCTAAAAAAAAACAAAATAGAGCCAATGTTATTATACGGGTTGTAATATACGTCTCGAGCTGCAATGTTTGTTTAAACATTTTTTTTTAAGTAGTTTTATTACAGAGGTATACTCAATTAAAGGAATAAAATATAACTATACGCGTTACACCTCAAAAAATCACTGCATTCTACTGCATATCGACAGCTGAGGTTTTTTTGGCTAATTAATTATTTAGCAAAATGCAATAATGCTTTTAGTGATTATATAGTTAATGTTTAAATAATTCGTTTCAATAAATTAAACTCGAAAAAAATTTAAACTTTTTTTTTTTTTTTTGGAAAAAAAATTACATTTTAGTTAATGGTGATATTAAACACTTAAAAAGCTCTAATTATTTCTTTTTACTTACCGCAATTTTTAAAGTATAATAATTGGATGATTTTTTATTAAGGTTACACATAGTTTATACTATGTGTAACCGCTGCTGCTGGAAATATTTATCTGTGTATTTGTAAGGTTTTAATAGTTAATATTTAGCTGGAAAAAAAAACTATTTAATTTAAAAATCCTTTTTTTCACCTGTGCGTAAAAATAGTGGACTATTTAAATAAAAAACTTTAAAGTGATTAGTTAAATTTTTATAGAGATATTATAATTGCCATTCAAACGATACGCATTTTATGTTAAAAAATTTTATGTTTAATCGAAGTGCAAAAAAGCCAAAAAAGAAAGTTTTTTCCTATTAAAAAAAAAAACAGTTTAATTTAAGTAATATCAAAAAATGGGTATTAAAGAAAAACCTACAAAAAATTATAGGTTTAATAATTATTACAATAATTAGCAATATTTCAAAGTGAATTTGTTGACACAAAAAATACATTTTATAAAACTGTTGTTATGTAAAAATATAGGGTTTTATTAATAACGATTTCATATTTTCTGTAAAAATTTTTATCTGATATTTCAATCAGAGTCGATGAGGGAAATTCAAGAAAACTTTAAAATATTGGGCATTTGCAGTACTCAAAAATTACGTTTTTTAAAAATTTGTAATTTTTGTTAAAAGTTAGGATTTAAAAAAAATTAACAAAAATTTATCTAAGACGACAATCTACAGCTTTTATTTAAAACCTTTTTTCATATTTTTGCATTTAAAAAAGTTTTAATTTAAACAATTAAAAAATCATTAACATTTGGGCTATTTTTGGAAACCCCGTTACATCTCTTGGAAAAATTTTTTGATCTTTATAGATTAATTTTTTAACCATCTAATTGAAAAATTTTATCCCAAAAGGTTGATTCTGACCCTAATGTGTATATTTTACTGGGTTTAAGATTTAAACCTGTAGAGAAGAAACAATAAGGATAAAACTAGGTAAGTTAGGCGGTAAAAAATTGAATATGCAGACTATAATGCAAAACATATCAGTAACAATGTAAGAAGTATAAAAATAAACTAAAAGATTAACATGTTTTATGTTAATTTTTTAAACTAGTTTTTTAAACAATTTTAAACCGGTTAAAAACAGGCCCTTTTTTAATGGGTTAAACAGAATTATTCTATGAAATTAAAGAGTATTAAGTTACTTCGTTAAGAAAATAATGGTAAAAACACATAAAAACTTGAAAATTAAAAAGTATTTTTTGAAAAGCACAATCTTTCCACTAGTAACCAAAGAAGTGTAAAATGCTTATTATAAATGAAATTATGATATTACAGTTGTTTCTACAACAAACTAACTGCGGATGCAATATGGCATAAACAACATTTTATTTGGTTAAAGCTGTGGTAAATATAACCATTTCTTTAAGAGCTTAATTTATTACAGTTTTTAAAAGTAAATTTTAAGAATAATTATGCACCATTTAAAGTAAATTGACAATGCTGTGAGTCATTCTTTACCCGATTTTTTTTTTAAAAGGAAACTGTTATAATTTTAAATTAATGTTACAAATTCTAAAATTATCTTTTATTGCATTTTTCGTGCCCTTAAAATAGCTATATTTAACTAATATTTAAATCTATTATGGATAATAAATAATATGTATGAGCATGAGGGAAAAAAAACCCTTTTTTTTTAAAAATTAATTATAATTTTCTCTAGGCAAATTAATTTTTTATACTAAGTAAATTTAATATATTTTTAAAGTATCCCCGAGTGTTATTATTTAATGGTGATCTATTTTTAAACTTTTTGCCTAAGAAAGTTAAAATATATCAGATATTTAATAAAAAGAAATTAATATCCTTCAATTAAATTTTTTAAAGTATCTCTTTTGCCTTCCGTTTTTTTAAAAAAAATATTATTGACATCCAAAATTAAAGATTTAAAAAAATAATGGCAACTAACAAACTCGGATGCTTTAAAAACTGCTACAAAAAGAAAAAATCTTCAGGTAGCAAGTTTCATAGCTCGAATATACTAAAAAAAAGGAAAGTTTACTCTTTTTTCACCATTTAAAGTATAAATACATTTTCGTATTACGCTACAAACAACTAAAAAAATCAGATAGAAATACAATCAAAAGAAAGAAGTTTTAAAAAAATTTTTGGAGATAGTCTGCACCCAGGTTATTGGAAAAAGTGTCCTTATAAGAAGAAATCCCAAAAAGCACATAATTGTTAAAAAGAAATTGGCAAAAGTAGACTGCTGTCAATATTTCCAAAAAAAAGTCTGCCTTGTTGACTTTTTGGGGTGAGTTTCGAATCGCCTTGTACTATTATTAAAAAATCACAACTTACTATTCTTAAGGCTCAAGATATGTTTGGGAAAAATCACGAAAAAAAACCACGGGTTAAACCATCCTGGTTAGCTGATGTGGAATAACATAGGTATCTATAAAGATTTTTTTTTTTTTTATTAAAATCCCCAAAAAAACAAAATTTTTGTTCTTTTGGAACGAATATCTTTTTATTTTTCGTTATTTGTGTCTTTTCTTATTATTTCTAAACGATTACAGCTAAATTAAAATGAATAAACAAAAATACCGATATAAAATGGAATTTCCCAATGAATGTAAAAAAAACCAAAGGTTTTGTTTTGTTTATTAATTTAATGTGTTTATGAAAAAATTAAACAGGGGAAAAAAACATTTAAAAATTGAAAAACCAACCCAACAAAAACTTATAGAAATATTTTTTTGGGGAATTCTCTTTGTGCTCATTATTTATTCATTTTTTCATTTAATTAAATTAAAAACAAATTTACTAAACATGTGTTAAATTATTTGTTGAAATAATTTATCCTGGTTATTAAAGAAAAAAAATTTTTTAAATAAAATTTTATTGGTTAGAGAAATTGTGAAAACTATTTGATGTAGGTGTACAGTATAAAACAGAATGGAGTATAAGAAACTTTTAGAAAATAAGAGTTAGCAGTTAGCTTGTCCCGTACGCGCTGATCAAACACCCTGATTATCGGTCGTGATCAACCATTTTTGTTGTTGGTGATAGTCCGGGAGGCCACCACAAAAAACCAAGCCTATAAGGAAACCGCATGAAACATTTTTTTTTATATTAGTGTGAACTATAGTCAATTCAAAGCCGCACTGCTGCCTCAGCTCAGCGGGTTCAAATTGCATTTTTTTACTTTAAAAAATTGTGAAAAATCGTTTTTTTTTAATATAGCTCAAAAACTACAGACTTTAGGAAAAAATAGTATATAGTCAAAATTAATGGCCTAATAAAACTACGTAATTTTTTTACAATTTTTTTGTAGTTCCTTTAGTTTTTAAGATATTAACAATATAATTTAAAATAAAAACTCAAATATCTTAAAAATTTAAAGAGTTACGAAAAAATATAATGGGAAAAAATATGCCTCTTGTTTAGCTGTATAAAAATAGCTATATACATATTTTTAATAAAATACGTAGTAAAGGAGATATAAGCAAAAAAGTGTTTTAAGTCATTAAAAATGTCTCTAATAACAATATTTTATTGGTCCAAGTAAGTATACCAGCGCCGATCCATTTAAAAATTAATGCAAAATGTTCTATTTATTGAATGAAACAAACTAATACACATATGTCTCGAGGCAGTGGGGGACGACCTAGAGGCACGGATATTTTATTTATTTTTTTTTTCCAATTACTGTACTCATACCTATCCACTTGACACTTTTACTTAAATAAAATTTAAATTTTATTTCATTGAAAAAAAAAATAAGTGCCTCCTCTATCTGGGTGTTATATACCTGGCAGGACGCTTAACATTTCTTGATCTTCTATGCTTTTATGTGTATTATCGTTTAAATATTTTTAATATCGATTTAAATAATAATATTAATTTATAAAGACAGTTACTCGTTCAGAATGATCGTGAGAAAATTTTAATGATATTTTTAATATGAAAAAAAGTTTTCTTTGTAGTTTATTTATTTTTTTCAGTTGTATTAATGTTTAAACTTTAATTTAAACATATCTTAAACTAGTAAATAAATGGGTAAATACCATAATTTAAATAAAAATGGCTTTAAGCCTAGGAGAAGTATATAGCTTAATAAGAAAAATATTTTAAGAGTTTAATACTAAAAAAATATATGTTAAAATTATGATTAAAATTTTCTGTTTAACTGTTTATAAGAAATTATTGATATTAATATTTAAATCGATAATAAAAATATTTAAACAATGAGCTATACACATAGTAGCATAGGAGATCGAGAAATGTTAAGCGCCCTGTCAGGTATATAACACCCAGATAAAGGAGGCATTTTTTTTCAATTAAATAAAGATTAAATATTTTTTTAGTTAAAGTTTCAAGTAGATCGGAATGGGTACAGTTATTGGACCAAAAAAAATAAATACAAAATCCGTGCCACCAGGTTATCCCCCCTCGAGGCACATGTGTATTAGTTTGTTTTATTTAATAAATAGAACATATTAAATGAATTTTTAAATGGATCGGTGCTGTACTTACTTGTACCAGAAAAAATGTTTTAATAGGCGAAATATTTAAGGGCCAAATTCACTTTTTTGCTTACATCACCTTTAATACTTATTTTATTATAAATATCTATAAAACTTTTTTTATAGAACTTACTAAAAGGCATGTTTTTTGTTTGTTCCATTTTTTTGTAACTCTTTTAGTTTTTAAGATATTTCGGTTTTTATTTTTTTTTTATTTAAATCGTTAAAATTTCAAAAACTAAAAGGGCTACAAAAAATTATATATAAAAAATTGACGAAGTTTTATTAGACCATCAATTTTGATTGTATATTTTTTTTCCTAAAATCAATTGTTTTCGTTTATATAAAAAAACGATTTTTCACGTTTTTTTTAAGGTTAAAAAAATGCAATTTGAACCCGCTGAGCTGAGGCAGCAGTGCGGCTTCGAATTGACTATTGTTCATAGTAATATAAAAACATGTTTCATACTAAACGTATGTATATAATAGCCAATAACCAAGGTACATTGGACTGACAAACTCCACCGATGGTCTCCGTCAGCGCGACGTACTATACAAGCATTTTCATTGATATAGCACCGTTCGACCGATGTCAGCGCTGATCGTCATTTCAGCACTAAATCCAGCCTAAGAGGGCGTAGTTTGATGACCTTGTTACAACACAATAATTATGTGCAAATATTTTATTATTTCAAGAGGTACTTTCCCGTCGAGTACAAAAGCGTACGTGCCTGAGATACCTATATTTACTTAAAAATCAATTGGGTTATTACGCTAAAAACGCTAGACACACGTACCTGATAGTAATTAAATAAAGTCTAAAATTAGATTTTAAAAAATATGGCAAGTCTAAAAAAACAATAGTTTAACTATTTATTTAGTAAAAACCAAAACAAAATTATTACAAAACTTTTGAAAATATGTCATGAATTGCAAAAATACTCGGGTTTCTTATTTTATTTTGATGTGTAACGGGGTCACAACTATATTATCTTTTTCCCCAAAAAAAAACATTTTAATTTTATAATAGGGACATCGTATTTAAATTTATTCGGGTTTTTAAGAAAAATTAAACAGTGACTAAACCTTTGTTTTTCAACTAATTTGAAAATCAAATAAAAATTTACCCAATGGTTTAATTGTCATACTGTAACCATGTTAAAGAGGGGCTAATTGGGACGTAAAATCAACGTGTGTTTTATATTCTTATCAGCTTTTAATGATAAATTTTACCGGTAATAAGTTTTGATGGACATTACGTCAGCAGATTCCACTGGGATTAACGTCAATTTTTGGGTGAAATAAAAAACACCTTCTAATTAATATTTTGAAATCTATGAATTTAACGATTGTGTAATAAGCCAAGAAGATAGTTTTTCTTTGTTTTCTTTTTTTTTTATTTTTATTTAAATAAATTTCTGGGCATGACTAGCGGCATTACCGTGATGAAAAAAAAATTAAATGATTATTATTTTGGTC
>JAHBCN010010506.1:0-5000 GCA_019359885.1 Listronotus oregonensis | reverse complement strand
GAAAACCTTTTAAAAAAAAAAAAAACCTTAATTTTTTAAAAAATTTTTTTTTTTTAATTTTTTAAAAAAAAAAAAAAAAAAACAAAAAAAAAAACCCCCCAAAAAAATTTTTTTAAAAAAAAAAATTAAATTTTTTAAAATTTTTGGGGGAAAAAAACAAAAATTTTTTTTTTAAAAAAAATTTTTAACCCTTTTTTAAAAGTTTAAAAAAAATTTTTTAAAAAAAAAAAAATTTTTTTCCCCCCTTTTTGGGGTTTTTAAAATTTTTTTTTTCCGGGGTTTTTTTTCCCCTTTTTTAAAAATTTTAAAAATTTTTTTTTTAAAAAATTTTTTTTAACCTTTTGGGGGGGGCCTTTTTTTCCCCTAAATTTAAAAAGGGGGGGTTTTTAAAATTAACCCCCCCCCCCCCCCAAAAAGCGGAAAAAAAAAAAAGGGGAAAAAAGGGGGTTTTTTTTGGGGGGGGGGCCCCCGGGGGGCCCCCGGGGGGGGGGAAAAAAAAGGGTTTTTTTTAAAAAAAAAAACCCCCAAAAACCCCCAAAAAAAAAAAATTTTTTTTTAAATTTTTTTTAAATTTTTTAAAAAAAAAAAAAAAACCCGGGGGGAAAAATGAAATTTAAAAAAAAATTTTAAAAAAAAGGGTTTTTTTGGGGGAAAAAACCGGAAAAAAAAAATTTTGGCCCCCTCCCAAAAAATTTTTCCCCCCCCCAAAAAAAAAACCCCCCTTTTTTTTCCCCAAAACCCCCTTTTTTTTTTTTTCCCCCCCAAAAATTTCCCCAAAAAAAATTTTTTTTTTTTTTAAAAAACCCCCCAAAAATTTTGGGGAAAAATTTTTATTTTAAAAAAAAAAAATTTTTTAAAAAAAAATTTTTTTTTTAAAAAAAAACCCCCCAAAAAAAAATGGTTTTTTTAAAAAAAAAACCCCTTTTTTAAAATTTTGGGGGAAAAACCTTTTTTAAAAAAAAAAATTTTGGGTTTAAAATTTTTTTGGGGTTTTTTTTCCCTTTTTTTTTTTTTTCCTGGCCCCCCAATTTAAATTTTTAAAATTTTTTTTTGGGGCCAAAACCCGGGGGAAATTTTTCCCCAAAAAAAATTTAAAATGTAAAAAATTTTTTTTTTTTTTTAAAAAAACCCCAAAAAAATTTTTTAAAAAAAAAAAGGGGGAAAAAATTTAAAAAAATTTTTTTTCCCCCCCTTGGGGAAAACCCCAAAAAACCCCCCCAAAAAAAAAAATTTTTTTTTTTTTTTTAAAAAAAATTTTTAAAATTTTTAAAAAAAATTTTTTTAAAAAATTGGTTTTTTTTTAAAAAAAAAAAAAAAATTTTTTTTTTTAAAAAAAAAAATTTTAAACCCAAAAAACCAAAAATCCTTTTTTTTTAAAAAAACCCCCCCTTTGTTTTTTTAAACCCAAAAATTTTTTTTCCAACCTTTAAAAAAAAATTAAAAAAAAGGTTTTCCCAAAAAAAAAAATTTCTTCCCCCCCCCCAAAAAAAATTTTTTTTTTTAAAAAACCCAAAAACCCCCCCAAAAAAAAATTTTTTTTGGGGCCCCCGGGGGAAAATTTTTTTTTTTTAAAAAACCCCCCTTTTTTTTTAAAAAAAAAACCCGGGTAAAAAATTTTTTTAAAAATTTTTTTAATTACTTTTTTAAAGGGGGTTTTTTTTTTGGGGGCGGGGCCCCTTTTTCCCCCCTTTACCCCCCTTTTTTTTTTCCCCCCTTTGGGGGCCCCCCCAAAAATTAAATTTTAAAAAAAAAAACTTTAAAAAACCCCCCTTTTTAAAAAAATTTTTTAAAAAAACCCCCAAAAAAAAGGGAAAAAAAAAAAAAAACCCCCTTTTTTTTTTCCCTAAATTTTTTTTAAACCCCTTTTTTTTTTTTTTTTTTTTTTTAAAAAAAAAATTTTTTTTTTTTTGTTTTTTTTTTAAAAAAAAAAAAATTTTCCCCTTTTTTAAAACCAAAAAAGGGTTTTTAAAAAAATTTTAAAATTTTTGGTTTAAAATTTTTTTAAAAAAAATTTTAAAAAAAAAAAAAATTTTAAAAAAAAAAAAAATTTTTTCCAAAAATTTTTTTTTTTTGGGGTTTTTTTTTAAAAGGGTTTTTTAAAAAAAAAATTTAAAAGCCCCTTTTTTTTTAAAAAATTTAAAAAAACCCCCCAAAAAGGGTTTTAAAAAAAAAAAAAAAAATTTTTTTTAAAAACCCGGAAAAAAAAATTTAAAAAATTTTAAAAAAGGAAAAAAACCCCGCCGTTTTTTTAAAAAAAAAAAAAAAAAAAAATTTTTGGGCCCCCCCTTTCCCCGGAAAAAAAAAAAAAAAACGAAAACCCCTTTTTTTGGGTTTTTTTAAAAAAGGGAAAATTTAAAAATTTTGGTTAAAAAAATTTGGTTTTTTTTTTAAAAAAAAAAAACCAAACCCCTTTTTTAAAAAAAAACCCCGGTTTTTTTTTTTTTGGGGGGGCGAACCCAAAAAAAAATAAAAATTTTTTAAAATTTTTTTTTTCGGGGGGGGGGGGAAAAAAAAGGGAAAAATCCCCCAAAAAAAATTTTTTTTAAAAAAAAAAATTTTTTTTTTTTTTTTCCCCCGGGCCCCCTTTTGAAAAAACCCCAAAAAAAAAAAAAAGTTTTAAACCCTTTTTAAAAAAATTTTGGGTTTTTTTTGGGGTTTTTTTTTTTTTAATTTTTTTAAAAAAAACCCCCCTTTTTAAAAAAAACCCCCGGTTCCCCCAAAAAAAAAAGGGTTTTTTCCCAAATTTTGGTTAAAGGAAATTTTTTTTTGGTTTTTTTCCCCCCCCTTTTTTTAAAAATTTTTTAAAAAAAAATTTTCCCCCAAAAATTTTAAAAAAATTTTTTTTTTTTTTTTTTTAAAAAAAAATTTTTTTAAATTTTTTTTAAAATTTTTTTTTAAAAATTTTTCCCCCAAAAAAAATTTTAAAAACACAATTTTTAAAAAATTTTTTTAAAAAAAGGGGTTTTGGTTTTTTTTTCCAAAAAGGGAAACCCAAAAGAAAAAGAAAAAGATCAAGAAAATTCAAAAAACATTAAAAAAAGCGCAAAGGAACTTCGCACGTACCAAGTATATTTCTGACTTTCAAAGCGAGCAGAAGTTGACAGACAGTTAAAGGTTAAACAGTTATCATAATTACGTTACGTTGAATTGTTGTAGCCATAGAAACGCTTGTAAAACTGATTTCCAATATAAAGGTGTAAAACCAGGATTTGTGTTTTTATTGGGTGTCAGAAGTGGGAATGAGGACCTACAAGAAAGTGATTAAGAATATTTGAACGCCCCTTGGTTCTGGTGTCAGAACTGGGTGGTCGAGTGATTTAACAAAACTCTTGATAACTACCTGAAAATTGGAGTAAATGACTAACAAAGTAAATGGGACAACTGTATACAGCCGTTTTTACTAGCCTAGCGCTCCGCAGTTCACGAAACAAGTAACAAAAATTATATATGTTGTAAAAGTTTAACGGACCTCTATATATAAGATGTATCTTTTCGGGTTTTTGTCCGTTGTATTTTTTGTGATTTTTCTTTCAACGTTTTGACATAATTCCAGCTGTGTCGTTATTTACATAGCTAAACTTCAATTGGTTTGTGTCCCTCTTTGACAGATGAATGGTTTTATGTGTGTCGCCGTAGGTAGTAGCGCTGTATTTGGAAAGGTTTGTTGTAGTTGGTTTTTGTAGCAACCGGGTATTGATTGGCCTTTCCTAAAATAAATGTATTATTAAGTCTGAATTTAAGTAACCCAGTGCTTATATTATTACTGGTATTAATTTTGCTTTTTTTATTTTGCAGTTATTATATTTTAAATGAAACCTCTGCATATAAAAAAGTACAGTAAATTTAATAGGACTATAGCGTTTAATAGGTACAGTATACAAGTTTCCTTATGGTTTAAAAAAATAATTTAGAAGCGCACAGAGCTAGCCAAACTCCAGTGATTAACTTTTATAACGTTGTGCTTTTTAAGGAATTTTTAATTAAGCAAAAAGTAATCGACATATCGAACACTTTTTAATTGAATTTTTACATTTAGGCTATTTCCTACAGAAAGTTTTATTACTTTATTAAAAAACAGTGTTTTGCCGATAATAACATTATGAAATGATAATACTATAAAATTAAAATACCCATTGGGTCTAGGCCCCAGTCTACATTATTTAAAAATAAAAGATTTCGGTGTAGATATTTTAATAAACATGATTTGAAGAAAGAATTAAGTACATTTATGGCAAAAAGTGTACAAAAAAAAAATGTTAAAAACTCAACTATTCCCTATTGATTTCGTGAGTCTATCGTGTCGTTTTTTTTTTTTGGCGTAGAACCAAGGTCAAACCAGTTAGGTTCCTTTGAGTATGTCACCGGGCACATGAAATCGTATTTTACGACATTTTTTTGTGATCTCGAACTTTTTAAATTAATAAAAGTTGTTTTTTATTTAAAAAAAATCCGTTTCCAGCGCCATAACTTTAAAACTATCAAAAACCAAAAAAAAGTTTGTGCCAAATTAAAGCCCACACTGTAGCGCTTTTAACCTTATGAACTATTTGGGCACATTTTGCACTTTCATTCCTTTAAAAATCAGAAAAACTGAAAATATATATATTTTTTAAAAAATATTTTTATACATGCCGCGAAGAAAACATAGCCAATTAATAACAAAAGTTTTTGAAAAAAAAATTCCTGAGCGACGTTTGGCAACACGATTTTTTTAGACGTAAAAGTATTATCGGGACCCAATAGCCCCGCATGCGGATAGTGCGTAGTAATACATTTTGTAGTGGTGGTTGTCGAAATTTGAGTGTGCCGTATGTATTTAGAATTTTAAAACCAAAGAAGCGAATTATTTGTGAAAATTGTGTATAATGGATACAAATCTGTTTTACAAAGACCCAGATACAAGGGTTGGTTTTCATTACTATCAAGTGCTGAAAAAGTCAGGACAATCTAGCAAAAGAAACTGTCAAAAAATGATATTTTAAATGGCGAATTAAATAAAA
>JAHBCN010010505.1:0-31593 GCA_019359885.1 Listronotus oregonensis | reverse complement strand
ACTTGACAAATTTTTGTCTAAACGATGTTAAAGTTAGAACTTTAAAAGCAATTATTTCTGAAAATCTTAACAATTTGAACCTTTCGTCTTAATCGCTTATCAGTAGAATTATTTGCTAAAAAAATGAACTTTGTTTTAAATGTTTTAATTTACAAATAAAATAATAATAACAATTTTTCCCCCAGTTAAAAAGTTAAAAAACAATTGGCAGCAGAGCTACCTAGAAACCTTGTGGTTGAAGTAAAGTCAGTTGTACATGTTGCTAACCGGCCCGGCCGCGATATTTTTGTTTTTAAATCGGGAAAATATGCCCGTGCCATTTAAACCATAATAATTTGTATTCTTAACATGGATATTTAGCCTATTCTTTCGGTAAAAACAACTATTTTTTAATTACAAATCAAAAACAAATAATAATTATTTATTATTTTTTACTTAAATTTAATTGCAAATTAAATATCAAAACAAATTGCAAGAAGTAATTTTTATTATTTGTATGTAAATGAACACCTCCTAAATTGTCTCATTTGTGTTCAAATTCAGTTATATCCATATTTTTTAGCTACTTTCTCAAAATTGTTAATTTTGTTAAAAAAAAATTAATGGTCTTTTTTGTTAAACTATTTTAAACAAAATTGCGTTTACAGAATTTGACTTTGTTTGAAGTCAAAAACATAAAAAGGGTTTATTTTCGTTTCCCAAAATGTTTTAAAAAGTAGATATAACTGGCTTTGAACGCGAACTCCTCAGTTTAATGAGGCATTTTGGCTAGGAATTTTTTTTGTCCTTTGTTTTGTTTTTTAGGAATTTTTTTGCATGAATTTACCTGAAATTTTCACAGAAGGAAGGGAATAGCCCAAGGATCAAAGTTTATATCATGCCGATGTGTGCTTTTATCCTGGGGGTGGTTGTCACTCCATCTTGGGGTTGGAAATTTTTTATTACATTTTAACTACAGAAATCGATAAAGAAAGTAATTTTAAGTAAAAAATGTTTTATACAATTTTTTCGTAAAACTAATATTTTTCGAGTTATTCGCGATTGAAAGTAAAAGTTTTTCAACGAAAAAATCGACGTTCTTAATGGTTTTTTCACGAATAACTCTAAAAATATGCATTTTATCAAAAAAAACTGTGAGGAGCAAAATTTAAGCTTATAAAAAAACTAGAAAAAAATGTTATTTTGTAATTTCTCTGAGCTATATTGGTTGTAGAGAAAGTGGTATCAAGCTTTTGTTCGTCAAATGCTAAATTTGAAAGATTCAAAGTCAAATAGCGGGAAAAGCTTGCATTTTTCAAGGAAAACATATAAGGTCTTTTTTAAAGTATATAATAAGACCCTTCTTTTAAAAACAAAAAAAAACAGTTTTTAGCATGAAAATTGAGCGAGTTATGATAAGAATAATGTCGGTCCGTATTTTATTCTACGAAAAGATCATTTAAACAACCCCCTAATTCCCCTCTTAATTAGGAGGTCAAACACATTTTTTCTCCCCGTCCACTGTACTAGTTACAGTTTTAATAATTAAATCCGCCACAATAATACAGAACGCGTCTCTAATTTGTTATACTCATCGTAACACTGACCGTGACATGGCCATCAAATAGAGCTCTCATCAGAAACGTAGTATGTTTGTAAAAAGCATTAATTTTCGAGTGCAATAAACACTTATTCACCATAAAGCTGGGATCCCACATAAAGTTAGCCAAGTAGTGGCTAGACAGGAAAACAGTTACGCAGTAACATTTTAAATCAGGCTGTTGGCCATAAAGTATGTGAGTCAGTACGCGGACACGCGGCACTGGCCGCGAATGCCTTTTTTGACAATTCCGGTGGGATTCGAGACTAGATTATGTCCACTACTTATCTAGTTAAAATGTTTAGAGGTGTGTAAAGAGTGACCGCAAAAATTGGATATTAAGCCTGTTTTTTAAACATCCGTAACTTTTACTTAAATCAATAAAATACAACAGTCAACCAGTGCCGGTTTTACCACTAGGCGGACTAGGCGGCCGCCTAAGGCCCGAGCGCTTAACAGGGCCCGAAATTCACTAAGCTGTTTAGTTTATCTTTCCGAGTTTGATAGATTCTTAGCAAATCACCTTAAAACATTTGGGAAAAAGGGCAAAGGTAACGTTAGTTATATTTCTCATCAAGTATGTGATGAGTTTATAATGATATTAGAAAGGGATTTAATACAATTATTTTTCAACAAATTGAAAACAGCTCGCTATTTTTCTATTATTGTTGATTCTACACCCGATATTAGTCATTCTGATCAGCTGTGTTTTATTTTAAGATAGATCAAAGGCGGAAAAAGTATTAAAAGATTTTTGGGTTTTATTAATATTGAGAAATATACCACCGATTATTTAGAAAATATTGTTTTGGATAAAACTGCAAAATTAGAATTAGACATTAAAAATTGCCGGAGTCAATCATATGACAACGGGTCTAATTTGTCTGGCAAATAGAACGAACTCAAAGCCTAAATTAAAGAATCGTCACCAACGGCAATTTATATTTCATGTTCAAATCATTCCCTTAACTTAATGATTAACTTCGCCAGCGAATTTTGCTTACAAGCCACTAACTTTTTTTGGTACTGTGCAAGAAATATTCGTCTTTTTTTTTAGTTCTACCCACCGGGGTCGCTGTAAAATATCATTTAAAAGAGTTATAGATGAGATGGTCAGCTAGAGCTGATGCAGTTAAAGCACTTCATATTAATTATAATTCTCTAATGTCTGTGTTCTTAGACATTTCTAATAATCCTCATGAAAAATCGGGAACTGGAGGCAAAGCATCAAGCTTGTTCAAAAAAATGAATAAAAATGAAACAGCCCTCTTAACTATAATGTGATCAAAACTTTTAGAGCGGTGTAATGCCACCAGCAAAACATTGAAAGATCCAACCCTTCATTTGGCTGATGCTGTGAATTTGCTTAAGTCATACTTGTTAGTTTTGTCAACGATTTTTGGAATAATATTTTTACCTCAAGAAAAATAGAACAGCCAATTTAATTAGTTTCAATAGTAATGGTAATAAAATACAATATAAAGATGAGAATAGTAGAAAAAGGAACAAAAAATTTCGGATTGAAACCTTTAATGTGATTTGTGATTCCATTATAAGAGATTTAGGTCGCAGAGTTAAATCATATGAATTGATTAAAAATTGCTTTAATTGTTTTTTTACCAAAGACCGTTTACAGTATGATACCTCTATAAACGAATTAAAAAGAGTCTATGAGGGTGACATCGGGCCCTATAACTTGGAAGAAGAAATTACGCAGTTTAATTTTTTATGCGAAGAAACAGAAAAAAAATCGATTTTAGAAAAGTTTCAGGTTTTTTAAAGGTTCAAACCTTAAAATCCACTTTTCCAAACGTCCTAACGTGTTTGCAAATTTTTGTTTCTTTACCTGTATCCAGCGCTAATGGGGAACGGTCCTTTTCTGCATTAAATAAAGTAAAAAATAGTTAGGTGCCTTCTCTGTGCTTTATATTGAGAGTGAAACTTTTAATGACAATAATTGTAGCGAAATATAATTTTCTAACGAAAAAGCACGAAAAATAATTATTTAGTTTATAAGTAATGTGTAATACAATTTATTTCGTCTTTATCGTTGTTTTAGCGTTTAAAATATTTTGATCTCCAAATATGTTATGTTTATTATGAGTTATTTTTAAATTTATTTTTGCATTTACAGATTTTTTGTTTGTTTAATAAAGAATTATATATATTTTTTTTGTTTTCGTTTCATATTATTCAACTATAAAATTCTTTTTTACAAAATTATATTGCATTTATTTTTACCCAACACAACAGAACTCCACCGAAATACTCCCTTCTACAACTAAAGACTTTTTAAAAAATATGTTTTGGGTTAATTGTTATTTACTAAATAATAAACATTTTAACGCCCAACCCAAACACCTATCAAAAATAAAAATTGTTAGCTGTATATTTTTCTAAAATTTAGAAAAAAAAAGTAAAAAGTAAATTTAGGCGTGGCAACCAAAAAAAAAATTTGCCTGCGGCGCTATTACACCCCTTCTTCTTGGAGGGCCTAAAGGCCCCATACCTACTGCCGCCTAGGGCCCAGTAGAACCTTAAACCGGCGCTGCAGTCAACAGATATTTATGAAAACTAACTATATTTTTAATACTAGCAGGTAAATGATTAAACATTTTTTTTGAGTCATAAATTATTATCTTTTTTTATTATGAATTTAAAAGATTACGTTAAGAATTGTATATAGTATTTTGCGAAGTATTAATAAACCAATATTTTTTGTATAAGAAAGATACTAAATATATAGATATAAGTAAGTGGCAAAATACTTTTTTACATGTCTTTGGACTTATTTTTACAAATATATCGAACATAGGCGTGCGCAGGGTAAAGCTGGTGTGGGTGCCGAGATAATAATAATAATAATATAAAAACAAACAGCGTTGCCTAGACCGCATAAGATTATTGGGCGTTATAAACAACATCTTAAAGAAAAAGGCTAGAGGGATAAGAAACACAAATAAATTCGTAACTAGGCCTTCTAGCTTTCTCGTAGACTCAACACCAACAATTGAAAATCCGCCATTAGCAAATGTCGTGGAACAGTTCTGGAAGGATGTTTACGAAGTCTCAAAGACATTACAACGAGACACTCCAGCATTGACTAACTTTAGAGCCTATTGTGCGGACAAGTAGCTTGACCAGCATGAGAGTGCGACGATCACGCCGGAGGAGGTAAAAAGTGCCCTGGATGGTGTAAAAAACTATTCTGCACCTGGTCCGGATGGTATCAACAACTACTGGTGGAAGAAAATCCCCAGTACACATCCACATTTAGCCAGAATCTTTGATTGTTGGCTCAACGGGGACACGCCAATTCCTGAGTGGTTTGTTGAAGGCCGAACCATATTGATACCAAAAAAGGGCGATTTAAAACTACCCAAAAACTATAGACCGATCACTTGCCTTAATACTTGCTACAAGGCTTTCACCAGAATTTTATATTCTAGAACATTAGTGCAGTTGATCCCATACTCTCTGATGTAGGGGAGCAGCGAGGAGGAAAAAGAGGAATCAATGGTTGCAAAGAAAATCTTCTAATCGATAGATGCATTACACAAGACTCAATCCAATACAAACGCAACCTTAATATGGCGTGGATTGACTACAAAAAAGCGTTTGACACAACATCTCACGAATTACTGTTGCATCTGCTTAAAGATCTTAAGGTTCCTCTTAACCTAATCCGACGCATTGAGCGACTGAAGTCACTTTGGAAATCAAAGTTCTCTATAAATCTGGAGAACAAAAAATTATTACCGAACCAATTACTTTAAAAAGGGGCGTATTTCAGGGTGATCACTCAGTCCTTTGTTATTTTGTATTTCGCTGCTTCCGTATCCGTGTCTCTTCGAAAAACAGCGGAATTCTGTTTTATATGGATGACCTAAAACTGTACGTAACTAGCGAGCGAGACCTAAACAGTCTCTAAAGTGGTTCACGAATACACCAGAGATGTTGGAATGGAGTTCGGCCTCTACAAGTGTGCTAAACTTTCGCTAAATAAGGGCCGGTACGGGAACGGATTTACAAGCTGACATCGTTCTCCTTGATAAAAGGAATAACTCTGTGTATTTATTGACCACCGGCCGTATGGATGGAAAAGAAATTCGTCTATTGCGCTCGACTCTACGGAAATAACTCGATGGTCTTGAGGGTGAAGGGGATGGGGGAAGCTGAGTGTATTCCCGCATGTCAACATTCACCCGAACAACTGGTGATAAAAATGCAAAAATTTGTTGTCCTTGGGTCCCTTCGTTTACTGAGGCAAATGAATTTGGCCGAAGATCACTGACCGAGCGGACGCGAGGAGTGGTTTTCGATACGGATGGCCTTCCGCATGACGCCCTATGGGGTCGGAGCCATGGGATACGTAATGTCGGATCTTTCTAAATAATAATAATGAAGTGAATGAAACTATAAATAACAATATATCGATATTAATACATTGTCATTAATAAAATTAATTAATAATAAATTTTTAGGAATGTTTGGTAAATATTTATAAAATAATAACAGACCGAGTACATTATACATTATTTATTATAAAATCATTCTTCTTTCATAAGGTACAATTTTTTTAAATTTGTTTATCACAGTACTTATATCAATATTTGCGGCTAATTCCTGTTCCACAAATGGAACACGGAGATTTTCTAAACATTCTTGGCGCATTGTGGATCTTAATTTTGATTTTACCATACTCATTTTCGAGAAGGTGCGTTCGCGTGTAATTTTTAAATCGAACCTTATCAAATAATAATTTTCATATTTTAAATACAGTAATCTTTTTCAGACTAGTGGGGGTGCCACGGCACTCACGGCACCCACTGTGCGCACGCCTATGATATCGAACTGCTCTCTTTAACAAGAAAAAAACCGAATATTATAGATTCTAATAGAAATTTTTCCAAACACAAATCTGAACAATGCTTTCCCTAATAGATGGATAGGAAGAGGTGGGCCATTTCGATGGCCCCCTCGTTCGCCTGATATTACAAAAATGGACTTCTTTTTATGGGGTTATGTCAAAGATCATGTCTATAGAATCTCTCCAACCACTAAGGAAGATATGAAGCAACGTATAAGAGAAGTTTTTAAAAATATCAGCAACAATATGCTTAACGAAGTTAATCGATCTTTTGAAGAACGCATTGAGACTTGTTTGAATAATAACGGCGGCCATATCGAACATTTATTATAGTCTTTTTGACGTCTACCTCTTGTTTATAGTCTCTTTTTAACGTTATTTTATTTCGTTATTGTTTTTATGTTTTATGTTCGTTTATGTTACCTATATTATGTACTTTGTTGTTGAAATAAAATAAAATACTAAAGTTTAAAATAATTTTTTAATTATTATATTGTTGTGAATATTTTTCAAAACTTCTGTTATAGCTATCAACAAGTTCTTCTTTAGAAAAATTCATATTATTTTTTAGAATCAGTTAACTACTGCAAGAATGACAGATTAAAAATATAAAGTAATAAAAATACTTTTGACGTGAAATAATAGCCGCTTTTGTTAAATTCATGGCCTACCATAAAAAAAAACAACAGAAAACAGCGATATTTGTGCATTTTCCATTAAAATCGAAATTTGTGGCAAAACGGCCCATTTTGGAACATAACTTATAATTAAGAATTTATAAATCATAAAATACTTAACAACATGGCGTATTAAAATATAGGGTGTTCCATTTAAAAAAATAAAGTTATGTTACTTTAAAAACTGCAATATTGGCACCGCCGTAAAAAACACCCTGTGCAAGTTAAAGCCAGTTTTCTTTTACAAAATTATTCTGTCATCCGTGATGTTGAGAGAAACATGACAAAGTATTATAATTTTTAAATCAGTTATTTTTCGGCGGCTTTTTTGTTTAGGCTGTTTTTTTTCAAAATTTTTCGTAAATTGTAAATAGCATGGCAACACCGCAAAAATCATTAAATTAAAATATTGTGTTATACGCAGAATTTTCTACTTAATTCAATTCTGAATAAAAAATTGGGTACTGCTATTTAAAAAAAATACTTTTATGCTGCCGCGCTTTTTTGGGACACCCTGTATACAATCAGATATTTTTAGAATGCGTACCTCTACGGATCCTATAACTTTTGTATGAAACACTTTCTCGTATTTCTATTAACAACAGATATATTGGACTTCCTCGCCCTAATGGGCCACCCTGTATAAGGAATTTGTATTTTTGTTATTTTATAAAATAGTTGTACCATAAGCAAATTCTGTATATTGTCATTTTAAAACTAAATCATGTATATATAAAAAAATAATGAAGTTCCAAGAACTTGAAGAACGCCGCAATTTATATTTATACTTTCTAAAATAACATTAATACAATTCGTAATCTTTCTTAAAGACATGACTTAAACCAATTTAAGACACCACAAAATTCATAAGTCTCAAGTTTTTTAAACAAAACAAAAAGATCTACACAGTTAAAAACTTTGGCTAAATCACAAAAAACAGCAGCTGCTGTATTACCCTTATTTAACGTAGTGTAAAGATGTTACAGAAATTAAAATATTGCATTATTTGTTCCAAATTAATTTAAATTTAAAATTGTATGTTTATCACTAAAAGATATTATTTTACTTGACTATGAAATAAGACGGTGTATAACAGTCTCCTTCCTTGTAAAATGGACAAGGGCTCAAAATTGTTGTCCGGTCATAAACCTTTGCTGTGATTAATAAGGGCAAAATGGCTCTAATGGCTACCAAAAGAGCTGTGGGGAAGAATTGGGGATTTCAGCCACGCATGGTGCACTGGTTGTACACTGCTGTGGTAAGACCCATGATAACCTACGGTTCAACTATCTGGTGGCCAAAAATAGAACAGAGAAAAGCAGAGCTGGAGTTATCCAAACTCCAGCGACTAGCAATCTCTGTATAACGGGAGCTATTAGAAGCAACTGCAGCCATGGAAACCCTACTAAGCCTCCCCCTCTTGGTATAATTATTAAGGCGAAGGCGCATACAGGCTGAAATGTAACGGCAACTGGTGCTCTGGGCCTGCCCTAGGACACACCAGAATAACGAGCAGTATCACAAACCCAATATTTGAGATGAGCACTGATACAATGCCAAAACGGATAAATACACACAGACCATACAAAACCCAGCTTACCTGGGGCGGTAGTGAGCGATCTCCTGGTCAGTCTCGGAATTTGGTTTGGTATACCGATGGATCCAAAACTGACAATGGAGCCGGCGCAGGAATACATGGTATGACCCCCAGGTTTAATGCTTATGCTTCCCTGGGGAATTATGCCACTATTTTCCAGGCGGAAATATATGCCATTGAACTTTGTCTGCGAGAGAACTTGAGGAGGAGATATAAGGGCAGGGACATTACTATCTTCTCTGATAGTCAAGCGGCCATAAAAGCTTTGGCATTTCAACAAGTCAACTCAAGGTTGGTTTGGAACTGTCTGCAATGCCTCCTAAACCTGGCTAACCACAACAAAGTTACACTTTCCTGGGTGCCAGGACACAGGGGAATACAGGGAAATGAAAATGCAGACTCCTGGCCAGGCGAGGCTCCGCAGCAACCACAACTAACCACATTCCAAGGCAAAATCACTGTAAATCAACGTTGGACTCACCATCGAAAGCATTGACAAGTGAATTACTAAAACTAAATAGGAATCAGATTAGAATAGTGACAGGATTAATAACCTGACACTGCACCCTAAAAACATATGCACACTATGGGCATCTATAGAGAAGAACCCATTTGCAGACTATGTGACGAAGAGGAAGAGACAGCCTGTCACATCATATATAAGTGCCCTGCACTTACATACTGGAGAACAAATCAAAACCTCATGGTGGACACTAACCACCAGGAGGCTGAAGACCAGAAAAGAACAGTAAAGGGCTACTACACCTGTCTAAGGTGTCAAACCTTTTAACTGAAACAAATACAAAAGAGATACAACAAGCCCTGTAGGCTGCAGTGTCGAGGCGGACAAAACCTCAACTTGTGTATTTATTTTCCCAATCAATCAATCTATCAATCAACCTTTGCAAAAAGCAAGATTCATTGTTCTAGAAGCTATATATCTCCTTAAATAAAGGGTTAACTACCTCCCTTATTTTGTCATCAAGCATGTGGAAGAAAGATTATACCCCAGGTTTTCTGAAGATTTTCAGCAATTTCTTAAATACTTAAAGGCAATGGACCAAATATATATACGGATTCGTAAACACACACACACACACACACACACATCCCGTCGCTTCTCGACATTCTTTATTTTTCTAAAGATTTTTAGGAATTTGCTAAAGACTCAAGGTTGATGGAGCAAAACTGACTGATGAGTTATGTTCAAAAGGCAAAAATATTTCGAAAACCATATATGGTATGTAAAAAACAGACACTTTTTTTATTGGACATTAGCAAATCTTTTCTTGCACGTGCTTAATGCAATAATATGGGTGTTAGTTAACCCTTTATTTAAGTAAATCTATAGCTTTTAGAATAATAAATTATGCTTTTTGTACACGTTTATGACCAGACAAAAATTATAGACACTTATATATTGCATTTGATTAATTTCAGTCGAAGTTATAGTAACTCCAAAAGATACAAAAAAGTTCAGATTGCGGCGAAATTTCCAAATAAATATCCACAAGAAATTTAGTAAAAAGTTTGGTTAGAAGTGTCCAGACTAAGAAACATGCTAACTGCGGAAGTTTTTTCTTTTCCAAATCTCCAAATATTTAAGTCTTGTGTGAATAAACTCCCCATTACCAAAGACAATTGTAGTTTCACCACAGCTTACTTACAGCTCCACAACTCCGGTCGGCACCTTTGATCTCGCAGTCTACAAACAAACGAGACAGAAGCGTTGCTCCCTCTGTCGCACATCCGGGAAAAGTCAGAGCCGGATTAAAACGATTACTTATTTATGTAAAACGACAAATTTTTGCCTAACAGTACCGTAGTAGATAATTTTAAAGTTAATAAGAAATATAAAAATATACAAAAACTGATTCGAAAAAGTAATAACATTTAATTGTTATAGACTAAAAAACTCATATGAGCTGACAAAGTAACATGGGCGATTTATAATATTTAGGTCACAATAATTGTATTACAATAATTAGAAGGGTGTAGTTATCTGTAATCTTATGAAAAGAATAATGATTTATAAAAATCGTTAGTTGTTTAAGAGGATGCATGGTCGATCTTTAGCTGTTTCCTCATATTCCCAGGTCATTCTTAAGGTCTTTTCTCAGCTCTGCAAAATTCGGATGTAATATTCGACAGAAATTATTGCCTTTGATAGTCGCACTGTGATATCCCTCAAGTATAATGTCAGTTTTTAGGAAAAAGAGAGGGAAAAGGTACAGTATAATAAAGTGTAAGTGAATAATAGGGTCTTTAATACAGCCCGAGTTCTCGAAATAGAGCAAGTGTTTTAAAGATCAGTTATTCACGAATACATTACGCTATTTTTTTATTGATATTATTTATTATATTAGTAATATTTTATTTGACGTTATAAAGTACTCATGTCAGATTAATAATTTTCGTTTCTTTAAAATGCCTCACATGTGCAAAAATTCGAGGTTATAGGTTGTTGCAATGCCATCTTAGACTTCACATTTCTCCCGTTTTTGATTGTTGTACCATGGCAACCTTTAAAACACGCGTGTGTTTGAAAGTTCGATTTGAACACGCTGAGGCGTGTTTTAATTAAGCAATAAAAAAATATGATAATAAAATAATGTTCTGTAGCTTAGGTTTTTAATAAGTTTTATTGCCCATTAATCGAAATGTAACAGATGTATAAGAAACAAAATGAAAAATGCTTACCTATTCGCAACACTAATGTTTTACTAACAGCCAGACATACAAAAATAAATGGACGAAAAAAAAAAATTACTTACAACTAAGTATATTAGAAATTTTTCCATATTATTAATTTATTCTTATTTATATTTCTAAAATTAGCATTTATTGTTTTTAATGTATATATAATAAATTCTAACTCTTAAATATAATTTAACTATAAATTCTTTGGGAAAATATTTACAGGGATGACTAAAGGGTAAATGGTTACTTATACCTAAAAGTTTAATTTTTACTAAAATATGCAAAAAAAATTGTTTAAGTACTTACCGGTTAGCATCCTTAGGAAAACTAAAGAATTTCTTCTTTGAGTTATAACCTTTATTAAAACAGTTTCGCACTGCACAAACATGATGATGTCCTAATGGTTTTTTGTCACTCATTTTCCCGAAGTGTAAAAAATAAAAATAAAACGCAATGTTCAAAACGATCAACTAAAACACACAAAAATTATACCTACGGCTATGGCGGCTAAACGTACAATAATACCGAAAGTTCTCCCGATTGCACGCCAAAGACATCTTTTCCCAGACAGGGCGGAGCATAAAGCCTGCGCGACGAGATCGGCGCTAACCGTTCCCGCCAAGAGAGTGTTACAGCTGTAAGTAAGCTGTAGTTTCACTATAGACCCACAAAGCAATGCTAAGTTTTTGGTAATAAGTTTGGACGCTCGCTTGCTGGAGCGAGCTTCCATCAGGAGAAAATACGTTCACTTGCTTCTGTATAAACGAACACTGTTGCCAAAGCTATAATAATGGTAACAGTAAGTAATTATTTTAACGAGAAATATGCCAAACTTATAATAATAATTAAAACATTTTCTTGCTGTTAAATAATACAATTTTAATGTTGTAACTTTTTACCTTTGATGTATATATGTCTTTTGTTTAAAATTAAACATAAGGAAATGGACAAGCAAATGTTATGAAGAGAATGAACACTTTTTTAAAGGTCAGTTCAGTGAATGAAAGTAAAAAGAAATTATACTATTGACAAATATTTTTAGACATTTTCATAAACGCACCTTAAAACCGTCAGTAAGAATACACATTTTACGTCGTATTATTATCACTATAGAAAAAACACAGCTCTGAAATAGCAACACGAAATGCAAGACATCCAATAAAAATTAAAGGTATTTAACTTTAGAAAATTAGTTAATAATATATATTGTTAAAATATGGAAAATAATCGATCGAATCGTTCGATTTCGCAATAATAAATGAATATTAATTTTTGTTGAATAGTTCCAGTATTTCTTGTTAAGTGTGAATGTCATACAATAAAAAATATAATTTAAAAAATTAAATCATTTTAAACATCATGTATCCTATCAACTACAAATATATTTTTTAATCAAATTTAAATTTTCCAAAGTAAAAATTTACAAAATTAAAATTTTGGTAACATACAGCAAAAAAAAATTAATTATCATCGTGTTGGGCCTATTTCCCACAGAAATAATTCCTAATCACTGTTTTTATTGTTGTAGGTTTGGCAACAGTGTTCGTTATTATAGCAGCGTATGAATGTATTTTCTCCAAGGAAGTTTAAAGGTGTATGGAAGCCCAATGCTATGGCCCATTCGATCAAAGAATGTCCAGCCCAGTATAAAAATAACTGTCAGAGTTGGCCCCGCCGATTCTGCGCAATAACAAAATTTCCACGAAATAATTTAATGTGTTGCCTACTTACACACTGATAAATCAGTGTGTAAGTAGTAGCCAACACATTATAATTTTATGAGAGCCGGAGTACCGTTTTTTTGGATTGATCAAAACCTTCTTATTTTAGTGATTAGTATTTATTAAATTGTGACTATAATTTTGTGTTTATTGTTTGTTACTTATAATATCGTAACAAAATAACTAGAGGTTGTATGGTTTTGTCTTGCAAATCCAAGGGTAACATACCCGTCTTTTAACTTTAGGTAAGTATTTTTTATATTTAAATTAGGTGCTTCTTATAAGACGTAACGTTAGGTAACCGAATAAATAATAATATATCAATTATGAATAATAGAAAATGAAAATTTCATAGGAAATATTAGTGAGAAAAGTAAGGCAATCTTAACTATCTTTTAGATGATTTCCACAATGTTTGTGTATTTCTGTGGATTATTAAAAAGAAATAAGGTTTACATTTAGGTACTTTTATTTCATTTAATAATTTAGTACACTCTTTTAAAGATCAAAATTATTTATTACTGAGCAGACCAGGCAAATTTTAATATATACAGGTCCCTCTAATTGAATGAAAGGAAGTACAATTTTGGTACGGTTTTTTGGGGCGCTGATTACAAATCTAAAAAAAAAATTCGGCAATGTTTCGTTTTTGAGATATTCATCATCAAAATCGAAAATCAAACTAACCTTATTTACACTATTTCTCCTTCTTTTTGCACAAAATTCTTGATTTTTACACTAAATTTGCACACAATATTTCACAAACACCTTTTTAAAACTTTTTTTATGTTTATTTTAAACCTTTTTTACACTTTTTATTTTTTAAGCAAATATGGCTGCTGCCTTTGAACTTAAAAGTTCGCAATTTAATGGAAAAAACATGTAAAATAAATAAAAATACAAGGTTTTAAAAGGTGTTTATAAAATATCGTGTGCCACTTTAGTGTAAAATTCAAGAATTGTGTACAAAAGAAGGGAGAATATAGTGAAAATGAGGTTAGTTTAATTTTCAACTTTGATGATTGCCGAAAAGATATTTTTTCAGATTTGTAATCAGCGCCCCAAAAAACCCCTGTATACCAAATTTGATCAAAATCGGAGAGGAGGCAACTTTCGAGACAATACCATTTGTTTAAAAATAAATTAGATTTTTGGTTTCTTAAACTTGCATTATCAACTTTTTAAGCTCGACATACTGTACACACATAATATTTACAATTATTACAATGGATACTCAGGTACCAAAGGTTACTAAACATTTTTAACCACTGTTATTCTGTCTCATGGATGTTTGTTATTAGTGAAAAGTATATGCCTAAAAAGCAGTTATAAAAATTTTCACTTTACAATGTACAATCTTAGGATTAGATTAAACTCATTTACACTATCTTGCCTTTCTTTTATCACAAAATTGGTGATAAGTACATAATACTATCATACAATGTTTGAAATTTATTTTAAAAAATCGTGTTTTTATTTATTTACAAAGATTTTTGGTAAAAATACAAACCTTCCAAAAATATCGACCATTTAATTAGAAGGCAGTAAAGTGGCGCCATCTATTCTTTCTATATTATATCAGATGATATAAAATCTAATATTACACAATAATTTTAAATATTCTATAGTAGTATCCTTTAATAACCAACAATTTTGTGCAAAAAATAAAAAAAAACAGTGAATGTTGGAATTTGACATTTGATGATGTCAATTTTATAGATAGTAACAAAGAATTATGGAAATCCGGCCCTGACCTACTATTCATTGCGCAAATTCCGCTGCCCTGCACGCCTGGACAATTTTGTTCTACAGTATTGGGCTTCCATACACCTTTAAACTTCCTTGATTTTCTCCCGATGGACGCTCGCTGCAATAAGCGAGCGTCAAAACTTATTACCAAAAATTTAGCATTAATTTGTGTGTCTATAGTGAAACTACAATTGTCTTTGCTATTACCCAACATAAGACACCCACGGTACGTTGGTACTTAGGCCTTAGCCTTCGTGAACTGTCCCAAGATAAAAAAAAGTAAATTTTGAATAATTTTATTGATATGATATGATATTGAAATACGATATAAAAGTTTGTTGCAAAATTTACCTATATTTCAGTTTGGCGTCATATCAACCCCTTATAAGGGGTGATTTTCGGCCTCTTTGGAAAAACCAAAAATATGCTTATCTTGATTTTTTATTACCGAGTTTTTTTAAGTCTCTGGCAAGGGTGAGAAAATAGGCTAAGAATATGCTGTTTTTGCACTCTTTAATAAAGGTTTCTACGGCACGACAAAAATAAAAAATAAATATAAAACTAATCTTACAACACCGTTTCTGAAAACTAATAGACAACTATCTCTTTTAAGAATAAATAAAGTAACTGTTCAACTCACAAAAATCTTAATACAATAAGACACCAAGGTATTTGCTTATGCTAATAATGTCCAACAAATTGATGTAAATTACGCACCATTTAGCTGTCCACCTAATAATAAGAAATAACAAGGCTGATCGACATTGTTTAATGATCCGCTACTGATAACGAGATCAATATTTCATGATTTTTTTTTCATTTAAGGATGGGTGGGCTATTACTTATTTAAATGAACAATGACAATTGCTATTGACAAAATATTTATACCAATTAAGCAAGCCATAAAAATGTTGATTCTTAAAACAATTAGAATCATTTTAAAATGACAATTTGAAAATAGTTTTTTTTTGCTCTTAATGACTTTCACAGAGTATTTGTATTTATTATACATCACAAAGAAAACATATATCGTCACAATGCACCCTCTGTTTCAAAAATAACCGAACTTTTTTAAAAAAGAAACAACTACTAGCGCCATCTGTTAAAGACCCTTTGCTTTCGAATGCGCAGACTTTCATTATCATTATATCAAAGTTTCATTAAGATTGGATGTAAACATGTTAAGGTATTGCGTCGAATGTGTTAGTGTGTTTTGACTATCGGTCGGCAAATGAGTTTTAAACAAAGAGCTGCGATTGAGTTTTGTGTTAAACTTTTAAATCTTTTACCGAAACGGACCAAATGCTCCAACATGCATATGTTCATGATTGTTTATCCCGCACGCGAGTGGCGCAAGCGATTTTAAGAGGGTAGAGAATCCATCAGCGATGACAAAAGACCAGGCCGTCCAAAAGCGGGTTTATCCACAGAACACATTGAAAAAGTGCATAGATTTATCAAAAATAATAAGAAATCTTTAGTGCGTTTCATTGCAATGGAATTGGGCATTCCTTCCACTACCGTTTATCGTACTTTAACCAAAGAATGGGACATTCCCCAGGTAAATTCGCAATTTGTTCACACAAACTCACTGATGACCAGAAATGGGATCGAATTGAACATTGTAAAGACATCATTAAAAGTGCTCCTAAGGACCCCAACTTTTTGAATGCGATTGTAACTGGTGACGAGGCATGGTGTTTTAAATATGAGCCCGAAACAAAGCGCCAATCTACTGAATGGAGGTCACCCGATAAAGTTAATCCCTAAAAAAGTCATTTGGAGAAGTCAAAAGTGAAGACATTTGTTCCTGACTGTCGAGTTTCTTTCTAATCGACGTATATTAGTTACTGTAGAAGGTCACTCCTCTAGCTTTCACCATGTTAATGTTGATGTAGAACTGACACTAACTTCATTTCTACTTAACATAAACGATCTTCCACGATCAATTCCATTCACAGTTTTGATGATGACAGTACCTTTCACTCTAATATTTAGTTTTTAATGCCACTTTCCAAGATTTTGATAACAAACGTAAAATATTAGATATCTTTAGACTTATATTTAACCTCGTAAGAGTTACTTTCCAGAATAACTTTAATTGGCATAAACACATTATATCCGTAGCCATTGTAGCTCCGAAAAAGCTCAGATTCCTTTTTGAGACTAGAAAATATTTTTTCCTTTTTTCCCCTTTTCTCAACTCTAATCAATCTTTATTCCATTCAAAAAAAAACGTTTGTCTTATTATTCATCCCACTTCTACAAAAAAGCTTTCTTCTCTTGCTCATCGCCGAGCTGTAGGGAATATGTCCCTCATTTATAGGTATTTAAAGGGCTTTTGGTTCAAGAAATTATCCAATATAGTTTCTTTTTTAACAGCTCCTAATGGAGCATTTCTTCACAGTCTATCTTGAGAGGCCCCGAACTTCACATTTTTTTGTTTTGGTTTCTTTATTATTATATCTTGTATATTATGGTACGTTTTACAATAATTTGTTGATTTCTTGACCGCAATAATATTTAAATTACAACCTTCAGTGGAAAACCCAATTATAAATAGGTTGCCTGACAAATATCTATTGTGTAACACCGCACCTTTTGAAAGGGTACACGTCCTGATTACCTACTAATATTAATAGTTTAGGTTAACTATTTTGGATGCTTGATAACACACACGAAAATACCTTGACAAACTCCAAACGACTGATGAACTAAGACGAAAAGACTTTGCTTTATATTTAACATCTGCAATTTGCCTATAACCTACATAATATACCAAAAAGTAGGTACAACAATAAATAAAGAAAATTTTAAGTCCGGACCTACATGCGGGTACCCAAAGTATATTGAGTTTAACGACTAACAGTAGCAGGTAAAACGAGAAATCAACTAATTATTGTGGAAGGTACCATATCTACATAGACATTAATTTAATAAGATATATTTAACAATAATAGGAAAACAATTAAAAGCCTGGTTCTGTGCACCATAGAATTGTAAAGTAAATATGCTGCCATTATTTACAATGCTTAAACAAAAATGTATCTTACTTTGTTTATGATAAAATTATACGTAATTGATAGAATACTATAGATCACAGCGTCAGAACTGTTTTTTCTAAGAGTCAAAGCAAAACTCATTGTCTCTTTTTTAATCTTTAAAAATAAAAAAAGATCTAATAAAATTTTATCTAAATTAACTAATTTTGCAACGACCTTTGAAGGTCTACGTGATAACTGTCAGATACGTAATGATAGGTCGATATTAATTTATTGTGATTTTTAAATAATTCCTAATTAAGCAATTCATTTAGATAAGATTTTAGAACAAATAAGACATTAAACTGAACGGTTATTGCCTGTGAATTGCATAAATGGTAATAAATTGAACTTAATATGACTGCTATTTACTAGGGAAAATTTATTAGAAATTATGAAATTTTGTTTTTGGATTTTGTTGACTTGCGTTATTTATGTATACCATCAGAAGCTTCTAAAATTAATTTAACCTAAATTACGGAAAATTTTCCGTTCAATACCAATGTAGGACAGTTTAAGGAAAAATGAGAAGTCGTTTTGGTACCTAAATTATAACAGCAAACCACCGGTACATAAAAAAAACAAAATCTATAGAAAGATTAGCTTATTTCTGTTTTCTACATGAAAATCTTAAAAAATAGCCGTTTTTCCATTTAGAGTAAAAAATGTTGATTTAATTGTCATTTAGACGCCATACTGTCAATAAGAATTTTGTAAAGAATCGAAAAACAAACCATTTTGGTGTATTGAACGCAAAGGAAAATAGGAAAACCGCTAAAATTGACCATTTTTTGGAAAATTCATAATTTAAACCTTTTTAAAGTAAGAAAGCTAATTTGATGTAATATAGTATGTTTATTTTATTCGTTATATGGTTTAATAGCTTTGTAGGGCGCATAAAAACGATGGTGTGTAAAAATATTTTATTTTTACTGCAAAATCAAGTACGCCACAAAAATGTGATAGTGTACCTCGAATAATTGCTATTTTTTTATTGTAATCGGGTTAACCTGTATAGAACTTAACATAGCCCAGTCTGCGAAATATATTTGCGATAAAAATTGCAATTCCTATTAACAAAAAACAAAAAAAGCCATTTTGTTTTTGGATCATAGCTTAAAAGCTATACAAGATAGCGGAAATTGCAAAAAAATATATTTAAAGCTAAAGAAGAAAATTTCCGATTAAAAAATCTCAGAACTTCCTATGGCCAAAGATAATACTACTACGGATAAGATGAACCATTCAATGCTATATTTTTGATACCCCTAATGAACTTTGGCTAACGCGAGCCGATGTCCATCGAGAGATTTTGGCGCTATCCTTGAACGAAAGTTAAACAGTGTTGCCGGCAGGCTCTTATATTGGCGTGATGAAACGCGACACAATTCGTTTAGCCGCCCGCTTTCGCTACTTCGTGTTCCGAATAAGGTACAAAAGACAGACATTGACAATGTCGCACATGGTTTCGTACCTGATTGGGCACGCTGGGGCAGGGGTTACCGACTTAATTTTATTCGCATTTATGGAAGCATTGATATCTCCGAACTGACTCAAAACGCCCCATTTAAATGAACCATCTATTCGTAGTAGTATTATCTTTGCTATGGCGTACAAACTGGATATCCGAAAATCTGTATACAATTTAGTTAGACGGTTGCCAAAACGTGAAATTGTAAATATATTTAAAGGGAGAAATGTCGCAATTTCGACTATTTATGAAACCACAGCTGAATGCAGACAGCGTATTATTATGTGTAAATCTTCCAAAAAGCGACCGGCTTAAAGTTTTTACTAACTCCCAGTCAAATAGGTTGGTGGAATACGCAAAAGACCGATTGGGAAAATCGACTCGGAAATTATGTCGTAGATTTCATGTAAGTCACAGGACCGTTAATCAAGAACTAAGCAGAAAGGCACTAAAGTATCAAAAACGAAAAAAATGTCCAAAATACACTGAAGAATAGTTGCGCAGCATCCCAATATGTTTCCGGGCATTAAGAAGTCACTTCACACCCAACAAAGTTGTGATCATGGATGACGAAAAATACTTTTTCTACTCCTATATTAGTAAGAACCTAATTACACACCGTCTACTTTATCAGTAAATCTCTAATTACAAACACTATACTGTAAGAAGCCAAACTGTGCGTAAGGGCAGTTACGTAATATATATATATTACGTAACAGTTCCACAATCGCATTAGCCGCGAGCCCCCAAAATCTTGAAAACTTTCAATAGATTTTACGTAAAGCTGGCTATGAAACAAATAGCATCGCCTTGACAACGCAAATGTTTGTATTATTATTTGTATTGTTACTTAAAGTTTACATAATCTTCTTTTATTTATAAAAAAACTAAACATAAAGTCGTAGAAAAAGTATAGTACACAACTCGAGTGGTAAGCCCATTACACACTCCCGAATTACGGTACGCTCACGCTCGTACCGTAATTTTTCGAAATCGTGTGTAATGGGCTTTACCACTCTCGGTATGTAATATACTATTTTCTACTCCTATATTAGTAGAACCTAATTACACACGCTACTTTATCAGTAAATCTCTAATTACAAACACTATACTGTAAGAAGCCAAACTGTGCGTAAGGGCAGTTACGTAATATATATATATATATTACGTAACAGTTCCATAATCGCATTAGCCGCGAGCCCCAAAATCTTGAAAACTTTCATAGATTTTACGTAAAGCTGGCTGTGAAACAAATAGCATCGCCTTGACAACGCAAATGTTTGTATTATTATTTGTATTGTTACTTAAAGTTTACATAATCTTCTGCTTTTATTTAAAAAAAACTAAACATAAAGTCGTAGAAAAAGTATAGTACACAACTCGAGTGGTAAGCCCATTACACCTGAATTACGGACTCGCTCACGCTCGTACCGTATTTTCGAAATCGTGTAATGGGCTTCTCCACTCTCGGTATGTAATATACTATTTTCTACTCCTATATTAGTAAGAACCTAATTACACCGTCTACTTTATCAGTAAATCTCTAATTACAAACACATACTGTAAAGCCAAACTGTGGTACAGTTACGTAATTTTATTATAATATATATATTATATATATATATATATATATATATATATATATATATATATATATATATATATATATATATATATATATATATATATATATATAAAAAACAGTTCCACAATCGCATTAGCCGCGAGCCCCCAAAATCTGAAAATTTTCAATAGATTTTACGTAAAGCTGGCTATGAAACAAATAGCATCCCTTGACAACGCAAATGTTTGTATTATTATTTGTATTGTTACTTAAAGTTTAATAATCTTCTGCTTTTATTTATAAAAAACTAAACATAAAGTCGTAGAAAAAGTATAGTACAAACTCGAGTGGTAAGCCCATTACACACTCTTTCGAATTACGTATGCTCACGCTCGTACCGTAATTTTCGAAATCTGTGTAATGGGTTTTTACCACTCTCGGTATGTAATATACTATTACGTTGTCTCATTCGAAAATTAAAGGTTATGACAAATTTTATACAGATGACATACACAGTTTTCCAAATAACGTCAAATATAAATCAAAAAAGAAATTTAAGGACAAGGTTTTAGTCTGGTGTGCCATATCAGCGATGGGCATTTTAAGGCCTTATGTTGGACGTGTGAGGGGTGAGGCATTAGATTCAAGTATTTATATTGAGCGATGCCTTCCGAAATTGGTTGATTTTATTAACACACATCGCCCTAGCGATGACATTATATTTTGACTCGATCTTGCGTCTTGTCACTACTCTAGAACAACAAGAAATTGGTTAGAGACAACATACAACATCCCATTTGTGCCCAAAAATGACCACCCCCCAAATGTACCCCAGGCTCTCGAAGATTTTTGGGCAATATTAAGTAGAAAGGTTTACGATAATGGTTGCGAAGCCGAAAATGAACAACAGTTACGACGCCGGATATTCCAAAAAATTCGCGAAGTAGACAATAACATCATCCAGAACATGATGCATGTTAATTGTGCGTATCATTGAAGACCATGATCCTTTAAATATAATTTAAATTGTGTTTATTGTTAAGTAGCAATTAAGAAAAATTTTAAAATATTATTTGAATACATTTTACCGTTTTCTTTAAATCGTTCTTTACCATTTTTCCAAAAACGTATGTTACAAACGTTGCATAAAATAATGTATGTAATTTTATAACAAAGTAATTTTATGTAAAATCCTGATAAATAGGCAAGATACCAACACCACCACTTTGTCTTTTTGGGACATCCCGTATTTTATTGCCCGGTATAGTGTCACGCGCAATAAACTTATATTGGTAATCCTTACATCATGCACTTATCTTTGTCGCAATCGTCTAAAAATTACCTCAAATTACAAAGCGTTTGCGGTTTAACCGTTTACAGGCTTTGGGCAAAATAGAAAACTACGACTAGGCGACCGTGATAAAATTCTTTGGTCAGTGGCGGTTCGTCAATAAGGGCTCAGCGTCAACTGCCTTCCAAAATATAATAAATATAAGAAAGAAAAAGTATTGAAATCTTACCCAAACAATTATTTTAAATAAAGGCCTAGCTCCTATTCAAAAATGTTAACCTCGTAAAGTAGTAAGATCTAAAATAGACCAAGTTCTGTCCTAAATTTTAATTTAAATAAATTAAACAACTCAGTACCGAAGCGGGCGTGTACAATAAAATTAGGAACTCAAAATATTTCTCCAATTCACTAGGAACACACAGTTATGTATTTTAACCGAAAATAAGGTTTAGTGCCCTGTGCAAAAAAACCAACAGGGGATCTGAATATTAACAAACAACCAGGGATCACTACGGGCACTAGCAAACCCCAAGGTTACCTCCAAGCTGACATGGTAATGCAAAAAAGAACTGGAAGTCCTGAGGAACGCAACAGGATAACTCTTCTGTAGATACCAGGATATTCGGGAATAGAAGGCAACGAATAAGCGGATGAACTAGTGAAAAATGGATCATTCACTCCATATTTTGGACCAGAACCTGCCCCTGAAGTGACCAAAACCACAGCACGAGGGTAAACTACGGAATGGATCCAAAACCAACACGAGGAATAGTCCAGCATTAGTGGAATAAAATATAAAAAAGGTTTATAAAAGGTCCATCTAAAAGAACGAAGAAAGAACTACTTAGACAAAGTAGGAAAATATTTTGCATAATAGGAGGACTGTTAACAAGGACACCTAAGAGGACACTTTCACAAGATAGGCTCATACAATGGGGACTCAAGTTGCAGAATGTGCGAGGAGAGGTAAGAAACATCCTACCATATCCTGTGCGAATGTGAAGCATTGAGTCACAAAAGTTAGGCATTTTGGGGAACCCAAAGGCCCACAGGAATATATAACCAACCTCTCGGGGTTATACAGACTTGTAGAAAGAATATGACTGGTGGGAGGATTTAACCAAATGGGAGATTAGGCACAATAAGCCCAGGAGGCTGCGCTGCCTCCGGTAGTAAATGAAGATGGTTTCCAAAAAAAAAAAAAAAAAGGTTTCAGAATTTTTTTTTGTCCAAAAAAGGTCCGTTATATTTGTTAAATAGACAAAAATCCAGAAAAACCTTTTTTAAAATTTAATCTCTCATAACTTTGTAAATATTTATTATAAAGAAAAGTTGTAAAAAGAGAAAAGTGTCGTGGTTAAATTTTTTACAAAAGATTTGTTAGAAATCGCAACATGCATTCTACTTCTTAAAAAAAAAAACAATTAATAAAACAACGTATTTTTTGAACCCCTGAGATCTGTCTGATAGCCCTAATATTCGGCCAGAGAAAACTTTATTCAATGAGGAAACATCATGACAAAATTCTTTAAAATTGGTTCGATAGTTTTTGCAAAATAATTGTGCAAACTAATATCATGTGGAAAATGGACAATTTTAAAAATTGAATAGAGTCTAAAATATGAGACATAAACATTTGATTTTTAACATTTACTACTAGTTCGGGAGGCCACCGCAAAAAACCACATGGAACATTTTTTTTTATAATACTATGAATTATAGTCAATTCAAAGCCACACTGTTGCCTCAGCTCAACGGGTTCAAATTGCATTTTTTTTACCTTAAAAAAATTATGAAAAATCGGTTTTTTTAATATAACTCGATTACTACTGATTTTAGGAAAAAATGGTATATAGTCAAAATTAAGGGTCTAATAAAACTATGTCAGTTGTTTTATAAGTTTTTTTGTAGCTCTTTTAGTTTTCAAAATATTAACGATTTAAATTTAAAATAAAAATTCAAATATCCTAAAAACTTAAAGAGTTACCCAAAAATTTAAAAAACAAAAATATGCCTCTTTATGTTACCTTTATAAAAATAGTTTTATACACATTTTTAATAAAACAAGTAAAAAAGAAGATATAAGCAAAAAAGTAATTTTGGTCATTAAAAATTTTGCTAAAAAAATATTTAATTGGTACAAGTAAGTATACCAGCTCCGATCCATTTAAAAATTAATTTAAAATGTTCTATTTATTGAATGAAACAAACCAATACACATGTGCGCTAAGGCAATGTGTGATAACCTTGTGGCACGGATATTTTATTTAATTTTTTTTTATCCAATACCATCCACTTGAAACTTTAACTAAAATAAAATTCAAATTTTATTTAATTAAAAAAAAAATTATAAGTGCCTCCTCTATCTGGGTATTATTTACCTGGCAGAAAGCTTAACATTTCTCGAACTTTTATGCTTCTATGTGTATAGCTCATCGTTTAAATATTTTTATTACTGATTTAAATAATAATATTAATTTATAAAGAAAGTTACTCGTTCAGAATGATGAGAAATTTTTTATAATATTTTTAACATATTTTTTTTATAGTTTATTTATTTTTTTCAGTTCAAGTAATTTTTAAATATTAATTTAATCATATCTTAAAGCAGTAAATAGATGGGTAAATACCATAATTTAAATAAGAATGGCTTTAAGCCTAGAAGAAGTAGATAGCTTAATAAGAGAAATGTTTTTAAAGGTTAATCCTAAATATTTTTTTTTAATTAAATTTTTTTTAAGATCATTCTGAACGAGTAACTGTCTTTAAAAAATTATTGATATTAATATTTAAATCGATAATAAAAATATTTAAACGATGTTTAAGAAGCATAGAAGATCGAGAAATGTTAAGCGTTCTGTTAGATACATAAAACCCAGATAACGGTGGCATTTTTTTTTTCAATTAAATAAAGATTAAATTTTATTTTAGGTAAAGTTTTAGGTAGATCAGAAGGGAACAATTATTGGACAAAAAAATAAATAAATAAAATATCCGTTACACCAGATTACCCCCCATTGGCCATCAATGAATAGAACATTTTGAATTAATTTTTGAAACGGATCTGTGCTAGTATACTTGTACCAGAAAAAATATTGTTATAAGCGAAACATTTAACGGCCAAAATAACTTTTTTGCCTATATCGCCTTTAATATTTATTTTATTTAAAATGTGTATATAACCTTTTTTATATAACTTATATATTTCGTTACATTTTTTCGTAAATCTTTTAGTTTTTAAGATATTTGCGTTTTATTTTAAATTTAAATCGTTAATATCTCAAGAACTAAAAAGGCTACAAAAAAAATTGTGAAAAAAAATTGACGAAGTTTTATTAGGCCATCAATTTTGATTATATATATTTTTTTCTAAAATCAATAGTTTTCAAGTTATATAAAAAAAAATGGTTTTTTAAAGATAAAAAAAATGCAATTTAAACCCGCTAAACTGAGGCAGCAGTGCGGTTTTAAATTGACTATTGTTTATAATAATATAAAAAAATGTCATGCGGTTCTCTTATACTTTTGGGTTTTTTTTTTTGGCCTCCCAAAACAGCCAAATGTTTTTTTAAAAAAAAAAATTTAGAAATTGTTAAAATATGATATAAAAACGTAAATATAAAAGATTATAATAAATATCTAAAACAGTTGCTTACCTCACACAAAGCTACTCCAGTTTCCAGTTTTTCCATGAAGTTCTCCACAGCAATATTCAAATGTGGATACATTGTTTGCAGCCATTCTGCTAAATCTTCTTTCATCGCGTAAAGATATTCCTCGCTGGATTTAAACGGCCTGAATGGCCTGGCTTCAAGCAGTACCGTACTCATTTTTAGTGTTTATTTTTTAAATTTCTGTTTTATTAAAAGATCAGGGAGTTCGAGTCCTTATTAAACTGGGGATAGTTTTACTTTGCAGTGCTCACGTATGTAACCGTGCTACTTAATCGTTTTAGCTGGAGCTTTTTCGGCGATTGGTGAGATGTTCATCGTTCGTTGTCTCGAAGGTAGGTGGTGAAATTTAAGCTGAAAATAAAAATTGGTTAAATCTTAAAAAAGTAGTCAAATTTTAAATTTTCGTCAGCGTTTTCTCTAATCTTATCACTATCTTTTATGACTTTCTTAATACCCCGTAAATACAACCGAAATGAGTTACGCTGTGCTAGATGGCTCCTTTTCAATTAACTACAGGGTTTTAGAAAAACTATAAAAGATTGAGTAAATCTAATGACACATTCTCAAGTTCCATTTTTAAACCAATTGTAACGGTAAAAAAAGATTGCGGCTTACTTGATTTGTCTTAGAAAAACAGTATATTTTTCAAATTTTAACGATTTCAGTTTGTTGGTGGGTAAAAAAAGGGGTAAATAGCATGTTTATGTAGAATTTTGCGTAGGATCCAGCTGCTTATATAGCTATTTTTTATCAGTTACGGTTTTAAAGTTGCTTTTTTAGATGGGACACGCTGTATATTATTTGACTATTTATTTCCCAATTAAATTACCCAACTATTAATACCATAAACTTCATATTTATTTTTAAACAATTGTTTTCTTTTTAAATGAGGAAAACTTATAAAATTTAAATTTTGCATATACCCTGCACTGCAGTAAACTTATCAATTCTTAAGTTGGTTATTTGTACAGAGATATAAAAACTGTCCTTTTCCGCCAGGCGAGAGACAATATTAAATAGCCTCTGTCTCCGTAAGACGCCTTCCGTACGGCTAACGGTAAAAAAATTTTTGCCAGCCCGGGCAAAAAAAAAACGGGCTTCGAGGTTCAGCCCCGCTAAAGACTACCACTGTGCCAAATTTCATGAGTTTAGCCGGGCCCTAACTTAGAATCAGGACAGAAAATAAAAAAAAAATAAATATATATATATATATATATATATATATATATATATATATATATATATATATATATATATATATATATATATATATATATATATATATATATATATAGATAGAAAAAAAAAATATATATATATATATATATATATATATATATATATATATATATATATATATATATATAGATTATTTTTTAATTACTGGTTAATTAACCCTTTTTATTTATTCTTAATTTTAATTAACTAAACCATTTTGTATATGGAATGCAAGTTGGCTCTGAAACAAATGATTTTGCAATATTTTGTATGATATTTAAAAAAAAGTGTATAGTTTGTCCAAGCTAACATTTTTGCGTTTTACATGAATCAGGCTATTTCAAAACAAAAATCACTAGACTCGACGTCAAAATCAGCTTATTGGCGTAAATCACCAGTAATGGATTAAAGGCGTTTCATTTTGTATTAAATTTTTTTTTGTGTTTCTGTGTATTATTTTGTGTTTTAAAATAATTAGTGAGATTGGATATTACTCTGGGAGTGTTTTAATTTTTTTTTTTTTTTTTTGTGTGGACTATTTGACATTTTTTTTATTACATAATTTATTTTGTTTTTAGTTTTTATTTTTATTGATTTTAAGAAAAAACCACTAAAAATTTTTTTTGGATGAATCAAGGATTATGTTTGGAAAAGAAACCCATTCAGAATTGTGATAAGTCGGAGGTAAGAACGTAATCAGCCCCACCCCCGTATCCCAAAGGGTAAAAAGGAGGGGGGCAATTTGGAAAATTTTTATAATTTAAAAATAAATTTTAGATGTGCGAAATATTTTAAGATTTAAATATATTTATGAATGTTTTTTTTTGGGATCCCATACTTAGTGGTAGTTGCTGACAATATAAGCAAATTATTAAATTTATAAGTAACTTGGGCTTTTTGGGAAAAAACCAAATGTGCAACCTTTAGGGATTTTTTTAAAAGGGTTTTTTTTGGAAAATAAAGTTTTAGGAGAAAAAAAACTTTTGGGGTGTTTCTCGGAATTTTTCCCCAGGTCTTGGCGGGATGAAATGTATATTTCAGTGAAAAGGTAAACCACTCATGACTAATTATATGCTAAAAAAATAAAATGTACTTTCTTTCCCAAAAAAAAATTAAAGGGCCCTTTTTTTAAATTCTAAGGGTTGAAGCACTTTTACAATCCCTTTTTAAAATTTTTTTTTCCCTTATAAATCACAGTTTTAAAAAAAATTTCCCTTTTTGCACCCCGGGAAATTGTGAAGACCTTTTTTTTTTTATAAATTTTTTTAAACCTTCTGCCCGAAGCATTAGCTGTAAATTCCTTCTTTTTATCCAAATTGAAAATTGAAAGTCTACTTAAAAGCATCCCTTTATTGTCTTCCCCATTTTCCCCAATTTTTCCGAAAAATTTTATCTCTAGATTTTTTCGAGATTACGAAATCTAAATATTTTTAAGCCCTATCAATTTATTTGTTTTCACCCTAGACACTCGTAGTATGTGAACATTTTGACTTCAAGCATAAGGGGTATCCTAAAAAACTTTATATATATATATATATAAATATATATATAAATATATATATATAATTTTTTGGCTTTTTTATTTTTTATTTTTTTTTATTTTATATATATATATATATATATATATATATATATATATATATATATATATATATATATTAAAAAAGGGTAATAAATTTTTTTAATTTTTAAAATTAATTTTTAAAATTTATTTTTAAAATTTATATATATATATATATATATATATATAATATATATATATATATATATATATATATATATATATATATTATATATATATATACATATATATATATATATATATATATATATATATATATATATATATATATATATATATATATATATATATTTATATATATATATATATATATATATATATATATATATATATATATATATATATATATATATATAAAATATATATAAAAAAAGATATTATTTAAAAAAAAAAAAAAGGTTTTTTTCCATATTTCAGAGAAAGTTTTTAAAAATTCCCTAGGGAACTGGGGTTTCAAGATAGCCGCTTTAAGATACGGGGTTCAAAGTTTTATTTTTTTTTTGGTTTTTTCGGAAAATTTCCTAAATAATGCCGTTTTCCGAACAAAAATTTTGGCCTGGGGTTTTTTGCATGAGAAATTTGAATTTGTTCTTAATTTACCCTTTTTACTTTAGAGGGCGCTAGCCCATGTATATTTTCTTTCAAAGGCTCATGACTTTTTTTAAACCCCGTATTTTTTTTTTGGTAAAAGAAATAACCCCTTTGTCATTTTTATGGGAAAAAGATAGTCTTTTTTAGATGGCTAAGAAACGTTTTCGAAATATTTTGGGTTTTAAATAATCGATGCATTTTTTTGAAAAAAATGAAACCCAATTTTTTTAAATTAACTTTTTTTTTTCAAATGAAAAATTAAAAAAAAAAACAGACGAAAACAAATTTAAAAAAAAACAGGATGAAAAACCAGATCAAAAACACAATTTAAAAGTTGGAAATGCCCACCCCCCCGCCTGTAGGCACGCATCCAATCTTCCCTCATTGATTCCGGGACCCCCTGGAAAATTTTTGGGTATTTTCCAAAAGTTCTACAAGAGTCCAAATTTTTTGATTTTCAGTTCTTCTTCATTTTGAATAGGTGTTTGGTAAACTTTAATTTTTTTGATGTCCCCAAAGGAAAAATCCAAACCATTAAGGGGTTCGACCTAGGAGGCCATGGTTTCCTCCCTACCTATCCAACGATTATTGAAATTTTGATTTAAAAAAACCCCCGGGTTGGGTGCTAAAAGGGAGGGGAAAGGGCATATAAAAAACATCTCATTCCCAGTCTAAGTGGCACATTTTCCAGTAAAAAAGGCAAATTTCTTCAAGAAAACGACGATATATCTCGCCATTTAACCCCTTTTCCCCCAAGGAAAAAAGGGCCCCATCAAATTATCTCCCCGGGTTCCTTCCCACGTTAACAGAGGGAAATGTTCTTGTTTGATTCCCCTTTTGCATGGGTTTTCATTTTTACCAAATATGATTATTATGAAAACTAAGGTTACGTGAGAAATTTGCTTCGTCGGTAAACAGGATAAGGTTTTCAAACAAAAGGGGTTTTTAATAAGGCATTGGGGAAACCAACGACAGAAATTTATACGGGGGGGAAACACGAGGTAGCAGTGCCTGAACTCTTTGAACATGATAGGGATATAATAAATTATCCACCAAAATTTTTTCCAACCCGAAAATGAAAAAATATTTAACGTAAACGCTACTTTCCCCCGGGGTTGGGTTTCCCCGGGTGTTCTTCTACCATATTAAGGTGCATCTTCGATATCTGGGGTTTTACCGTTCGAACTGCACCTGACAGGTGACTAGCCCCAAATGTTCCTGTTTCTCTTAACCGACCGTGGATTCTTGAAAAAATTTTTGGGGTTGGAACTTTCGATTTTGGATAACGCTCCTGATACAAACGTCAGCTTCATAAGATTTTCCGGGAAGTCCGTATGTAAAATGCATGAAAAATTTCTCAGCATTGGTAAAATTTCCTTTTTAAAAAAAAAATCACTAATATTTATTACCTACTTACTCAATTACGTCAAAGTACGGCAAAATTGTATTATGTCTGAATTTTTACATGACAACACAAACAAAATGCATTGACTAGGTTTCTTGATAAAAACCCTCATTTTTGGCGGGTTTTTTTTTAGCATATTTATTAACCCCCGGTATGCATCGATTTTTTAAAATAAAATATTTCGAAAACGGTTTTCCTAGCGGCCCTTTAAAAAAAAGGACCTTTTTTACGTAAAAATGACTAAGGAATCCCTTTCTTTTTCAAAAATGTAAATACAAGGTTGTACAAAAAATCGTGAGCCCCCTTTAAAGTGAGAAAATACAAGTAGATAGGGCCCCCACAAGTAAGAGCTAAATTAAGAACAAATTCAAATTTCTCATGTCAAAAAACCTCCAGGTACCAATTTTCGTTCGGAAAACGGCATTATTTGGAAATTTTGCAGAAAAAAAATAAAAAAAAATAAAACTTTGAAAACCCCCGTATCTTGAAAGCGAAGGATCTTAGACCCACGTTCATAGGGAAATTTTTACCTTAAAAAATTTTTAAAAAATCACTCTGAAATAAAATTTACACCCTTTTAAATAACACCCTGTTTTTTTTTTTATATATATATATATATATATATATATATATATATATATATATATATATATATATATATATATATATATATATATATATATATATATATATATATATATATGACAGATCCCGGGAAAAACCCCAGGTTAATTTTTTTTCATACATAGGACATATGATTAAACCCCAACTTTCAGAACACACTTGCTGCATTCTTTTGAAACATTAAAGTATATTTAATTAAACCCCTATTGAAATACTTATATTTTCCTCAGATGCATTAT